>DVZK01000748.1:0-10953 GCA_018236665.1 Calephelis perditalis | reverse complement strand
TTTATTTAATTAAGTTGGGCATTAACTGAGGTTTAATTCCATATATACTTCTCTGAACAAAATATTTATAGTTTATCAAAAAAATTAAGAAATACAAAATATCCCTAGACAGTGTTGATGTGTTTATAATAACAACGTCAATGTACGTACTCGTGTTGAGGTGATTAATTTTGAACATTTTTAACCCCGCAACATTGAAAAGAAACTCATTTTGCAATATTTGAAACGAAAGATCTTTTGTTTGACAATCCTAACTCTATATTTTAAGCCTACTGGCCTACTCTGTTTTGTTTAGTAATAGAAATAAGAAAATCAGTTAACTTTCAGCATCTATTTGCGCGGGCTATCATGGCAAACACATGGTACTGACTACTGACTAGGTTAAGTATAAGATCTGTTATAAGTGTTGTATTGATTCTGTGATACAGTTCGCCAGTTTAGAGATGATAATCTTTACTGGATTTGACTACTTAAGGAAAATAAATAATGTTAATAATATAGATGTTTCATTTGTATAAACCAAGGCCGTACAATAAAAGCTGAACTCCGTCCTAACAATATACTTAGATGCGAGATTTGGCTGTACTGCATAATTTTGCCAAACAGTACCTATTTTTAATAAAAAAATTATTAAGGATCCACAGAGGCTCTTCTACAAAGTTAAAGAGTTGCTTTTATTAAGGGGGTTGATGCCACCTTTTCGAGGAGTTATTTTTTTCTATTTAGAATTTGAAGAAACTTTGGGTTTTACAGTTTTTCTTAAAGTGAATACTTTTCGACTTCTCCGCTAGTGAAAATTTAAATTATAAACAGTAAAACGTTTTCAGTGATATCGTGATATCGCGATATATAATCTTATATATCGCGAATAACTCGAAAATTAGGTACCTACGTACTTTATAAAAAATATTGTTAAAAGACAAATGTGGCTTATAAAAGAGTATTTAATATAAATGTGCTTTTATGGTTTGATATTATTTCTTAACCTTGTTAATTGTAATTTCCTTTGTATTATTGTTTTATTTTTTCTCTGTGTATACTAAGTGTTACCGCTGTATTTGCCTTTTCCCTGTTAATTCCCTGAATTCCTTACGCCATGCGAAAGAAGATATGAACGCCTGGGAAAAGGTGAGAAGCAAAGGCACAAGGAAGAATTTAAGAGGCAAAGTTCAAGGAGCCACCATGTTTAATGCAGTCGCTGTTAATAAATCCGCTGCGTGCACGCAGATTCGCGACCTTAAACTATAAAATTTAAATCAAACCTATTCGCCGCGTGTGTTGTGCAATAAAATCGTGAAGAAAGAAGAAGAAAGACAGGTCAGTCGCCTTCGCATTGAACCAGTACCTGACGAGATATGGTCAACCGCAGGTCTGTTAAATACGGACATTAATTTTCTTAATTTCGCATACCGCTGTTCAAATGGTGTTTTTCCTTTTACGCACTACATTTGTGGTCCTTTTATGCATCATTTGTGGCGACGTCGCCAATCACTTCGTATTGAGATGTATGACGGCTAACTCACTTGGCGACCGACTGGCGACTTTGCATCTCAATACAAACTAGTTGGCGACGTCGCTGGGTGTCGCCATGGCGTCTCGGTGAGTTATGGCTCTTAAAATGCAAGTTGTAACAAAACAACAGATTAGGCACAAGGGTGCGCCAGAGACAATGCAGGACACTACAGGACAGTTGCAGGATTTTTCTAGGTAGAGCTGGGATAGCTAGAATCGCATACATGTCGCCAACGCACAATGGCTGATTATTAAAAGCTAAGTGCAATTTACTGCCCGCGATAAGTTTAGGTAATAAAATTTCAAATAAATAAAATATTACAGTTTTGCTTATTGCTGACGTTTGCTGTGTTGGTACTCAGAGAGACCCAGATGCTAAACTTGATTAAGTTTGCAGTAAGCCTGGTCTCTTAGAGATCATCTGCAAGTTTCGTTGTCCACTTGTCTGCTGCAATAGAAGTGGGTGTTTCGGCAGAGAGGCGGTGGATGTCAGAACGTGGGATATTTTGTTAGATTAGACACCAAAAAACATAAGCTTTTAAGATGGTAGAAGACGAAGCTCGTGGTGGATGGTCAGTTACCATTGCATACTAGAAAATTATGCAAGATGCTTACTACTTGCACATACTAGTCAGACATTTCCAAAACATTGTCAACATCTTTGGTGGACACGTCTTTCTTATGTTTGCCTTTATATACAATGAAAAAGGATCCTTTTATCCATACAAATACGTAAACCAATATTTATCGCAAATTGCACCTGAGATTTCTGGTTTAAGATTGAAGTTGTCAACCATTGGGCAAACGTTAAGGAGATCGCTATCGGCAGAGCCAGAGCCCAGACATCGAATTAAAATCTGACATAATCTCAGGTACAAGATAAGAAAGTCGGGAATTACATCGTTTTAAAATATATCTTCGACTTTTGAAGTTATACTTCTTTTGGCACGTTAGGAAAAAATGATGATTGTAAATTTTTACGATGCGCGCGCACATGATGAAGTTAGCTATAGATAACATTTTAGTTTTTCAAAAAAAGGTACCAACAAAGTAAAAGTAATTTCTATGGTTAGTGTCATTTTGTCTACAAATGTAAAATAAGGCAAAAGATAAAATTTTTAAAAAGATTTTTATCATATTACGCCGAAGAAGTATAACTTCTAACGCGTGTACATAAGTACACACACAATTTTTTTGTTGTATTCGTTATCGTCAGGAGAAGTTTTATACGAGTAGGGAAAATTGGTGGGAGAATAAGAAAAAAACATTTTAAATTCAAACAGACTGTCAATTCATTTTCCCCACACAAACTGTCAGTAGTCAAGCAGTACGAGGTTCGCCAGGTGCGCTAGTTTCTAATAAATTAACAAAGATTCGAATTACAAATACCTTATATATACAAATACAAATACTTAACAAATCTTTTGAAGATTTAAAGGTATTTTGACATTGAAACTGAGATAGAACTCAAAGTAACTTCTGAGTATTATTTTGCTTCTATTTTTAGAAGTTGAATCCTTTAACATAAAATTCGAATAAAGTTTTGATGTTAAAAAGAGATGAGCTAACTCAAGACAGTATTAATCTTGACCTCGTCGGTACTTTAACAGTCGCGGTCTCTTATATTCGCAAATTAAAATCTTTGGTCTTGTACTTTTGAATGAATTTAAGCTGATTTTTTTCCTCATGTTACTTTGCCTTGTTGGTCGCGGTGTTTGCGTTTAATCCTTACGGTACTACCTACAAGGCTCAGGTTCACTTTTTGACAGGAACCAAGTACTTGAAAGTCCAAATAGTGTTATTCCGACACCATTTCGATCTTTTGAATCAAAGGTTAATTGCCCTAAAACTTGTAGGTTAACTTAAATATTTTTAAAAGTTGTTAAACAATATTTCTGGGTCTTTTTTGTTTTAGCATAAATTAGGTAACCCTAACACAAGCGTATAATTAAACTTTGATTTTAAATCATTTGGTATTGATGGCTGTGCTTTATGTGTTACATACTGTGTTACGTTCTGAATGCACAAGACCTACTAACCCTATTTGTCAGAAGGAAAGTCAAGTAACTTAAGTTCACCATATCGTCATCTATACTGACACGGGCGCCGACGCCGCTTACGCTAGAACTTCACAGTATACTCACTATATTTTCAATGTGTGGGTGTACACCTACAAGTATAATATATATAATTGCAGAGAGATAAATGTTTTATTAGCTATGATAATTGCTGTACTCCACAGTATCGGAGCATTTCACTTTGAATTGTTAATGAAAATTTAAAGGCCCCATTTTCATTAGACGGCCGGCCAATTCTCGAGTGGCCAGGACCACTTGACCTTATCAGGTTGTGAACTGTGAATTACGCCTGCGCTGTAATTAGGAGAAGCACCCGATGCCTCCGCATCATCTATTTGTGTATAATCTTAAAGAATTATTCACAATCGGCTTAAACGTAAGTAATCATCAGATGTATGTTCCTTGCTTATGATGTACAGTAAAGATTATATGTACTTTTAATTAAATATTATGTATGTATTACACTGGAATGTTAATGTTGTATAATTGATTTATATATTATAATACAATACTCTGTCAAAAACCTACCAATAAAAGATCAATAATGCACAAACTGTTTGTGATTCGTCAAAATTGGTTTCATCACCTTCAAAGGATGCTTCTACAGAAACGATACACTTATGCCAACGAATGTTTCAATCATCAAAACATTTTCCAAACGCGGTCTTTGGAATTCAGTTCAGTTCTCGCTGTTAATTCTTTTCATGTTTTCAACAGATTGAAAACAGGTGCTACGAAGTGGGAATTTGAGTACAAAAAAAAGGGAGAAGTTGACTGGAGTCACATCTGGTGAGTATGGTGGTCACTCGATGATATTTGTTGTTTGGTCAAAATTCGTTCACAATAATGGCTTTGTCCGAAGGCGCAAAATCCAAGAATTTTCTTTCCACAAATCTGGCCTTTATCGTTGAATTAGCATTTTTAAACGCTTATAACGCTCGAATCATATTCCTTATTTACAGTTTGACTTTCAGGCAAGAATTCCGATTGGACAACAAGGCGATGGTCAAAGAAAACAGTCAACATGACTTTGACAACATTTGACAAAGGTTTTTGTGAAAGTAACAATGATGTCAGTATTTCCCGTGTTAACTATATTTATAACGGTATCTTAAGTTTAACTAGTTCTGGGCATTAATATCGTTGATTAATACCCATAACATAAGCACATCATATCTTTACTTTGGAATTAAGTCTATTTTTGCAAATTTTTCGACGGGTGTTAATTTATTTATTTATAAGATTTGATTTACTACCAACTAAAGAGCTGAATCTTCATTACTATGTACTTGTTATTGCTAAAGGCTAAAAAAAGCAAAAATAACTAATGCATTTTAAAATCTGACGATATCGCTTTTATGACTAGCTGAACTAAAACATAGGAAATGATTTTCTATTCATTCAAATGTCTATGAAGTGAAAATCAGTAAACTGATTGTTAAACATTTTACTGCGAACCTGCGCTTTTATACGACAACACGTTTTCTTCTTAATAACTCCACTTTTGAAAATGAATTAACAAAAAAAAAATATTGTCTATTTTTTAGTTCAGCTAGATTAAAAGCGACTTCGTTCATTTTTGAGCGATTATTGGCGGACCGAGCGAAGCGAGTGTAGGTTTATGTGTTGCAATTGTATGTTTATACGTGTTGAGCTGTTTTGATCCGATCTAAATGAAATTAGTAGATGTGCAGTAGATACATAATACCATTTAAGTTCGAAAATAATCTATATATATAGAAAAAAGTGGTGGTAGTTACACTATTTATAACTCAAGAACGGCTGAACCGATTAGGCTGCAAATTGGTGGGGAGGTAGCTTAGAACCGGGAGAAGGACATAGGATACTTTTTATTCTGTTCAATTGTGAGGAAACTGGGAAAAACAACATTTTAATTTTTCCCATACAAACTGAATGGGCGGAACGAAGTTTGCGGGAACAGCTAGTAGGTATATATAATAAAATTTATTAAAAGAATTTCTAAAAGCGATAGAAACGTTGTGCGAGTAATGAGTACCGCTAAATTTTACTGAATAATCGACGTCAGACGGAAGGAGTCGCGGTCAACGGCTGTTATTTATTATCGTTCATGCTCAATATTAAGTGTTTTAGCTGCAACGTATTTAAAACTTTGATGCTAATTAAAGAAGTTCGAACATATATTTGTAATAAATGTTTAGAGCTCCATAGCGTTTTGTGCTAATATTTACAAATTAAATTTAGCACTTGCAGTTTTGAACAAAGTGGATTATAGAGTAAGATCCCATAGCCATATTTCAATAATTTAGCTCAGCTACATCGACATTGTTACCGATTTGGACTGTTAGCGAAATACTTACACGGAACGAGCTACGAGTTGTTGTACTTGAATTTCCTTTTTGACATGGCAACGTGTGATCTAACTAAAGTAAAAATATACATTCCATGTAGGAATATTTACAACTTTAGCGCCTATTAAAGCGGAAACGGGATTCGATCTTAATGAATTTGATCCTTTAGTTATAAGAAAATGGCGTTTTGTGTCATAGCAACAAAAAGTATTATATTTTTGGAGCGAAGTTCCTTATCGCGCGTTGTGAAAGGGGGCTAGTCGGAAAAAATTCTCACGAAATGTTGTAACGACACTTTTCGCTATAGTAAGCTATTGTAAGCTGTGCGGCGCGCGCATGTTTCTCTGTCTGTCTCTTTCTCTCTTATAGAAAGCAAGTAAGATATTTTCATTTCCAATTCGTATTAACAGTCGCGACGCTTATTTTTGTTTAGTATATAAGAGGAACTTCGTTCCATGCATAATTATAAAAAAAGGTGAGAGGTGTCAAGGGGCACCCTGACACCTCTCACCTTTTTTTATAATTTATTTATTTGGTCAAAGTTTGAACTATTGTTTTCATATCATGTACTTCATTGGTACCTTTACCACAAAAACTGTTCAGACGGGAATCAATGAAATCTTTGACACCTTCAAACCCTATTGGAGGTTTGGCCTACCCCATTGGAGGTTCTGCTGTTGGAGCTGCTTGCAGACTACAGAGGGTTCTTTGTTGTCCGTAAGTATTTGCCCTCGTTCGACAAAAATATAAAATTCCTTAAATGACTATATTTAAGTGGAGGTCATAAAGTTTCAAAATAATTTGGCTGTCGCCGTCCTCCGAAACTGGTGCAAATTGGAAAACCTGGAAAAAGGAAAAACGAGAAACTACTTCTATGTAGCTGAAGCATACCTGAATTCAAATGAGAAAGTTAACAGGTTAAGCAAATTGCCTGAACCCAAAATTTTTGTCATAAACGTTATGTCCAAAGTTTAACTTTTCAACTTAAGCAATAGAATTATAAATGTGCCCAAGAAACTCAATTATTTAAATATGTCTCCTTTCCTAACGTTTCACGTTAAAAGTTGAGATGTCTAAAGCTTTTGTTGAGATTAAAAATCTTGGTTCAACAACCCCGACCGCGTTTTGGTAACATTATCCTACCTCAAAATTATCAAATTTCTCGGTAAGATCTTAAAAAACCTTGTTCGTCAGACTCCGATTTTTAAAACCGTAACAAATTCTTATAGTGACATACCTAGTTCTACTTCTTTTTTATATAATATTGGTAGGCAAACAAGTAGACGGATTTTCTGATGTTAAGAAATTCAAGATTTGAGTCTACTAAAACAAACTTACGCTAAAAAAAATGTAAAATATCTTTGAAAACAAAGGTGATAATCGTGCGTTGCCAACCCGAGGCCAGGTTGTTAGGCCTGGAACAAAGGTAAACTTACCGGCTAATTTACTCTCCAAATCGGAACACATCATGACGTTATGGCGGCAGGAATAGGTAAGGCGGTGGTATCAATCCGGGTGAGTCGCTGCGAAACTCTACCACCTAGTCAGATGTCACGATGCTAGTGACGTTAAGCCTATGCTCGTATTTTACGAGCTGCCTGGCAGGATGGCAGATGATCTATTCCGAGAAGGAACCCGGACCAACACGGGGAAAACTTAGAGTTTTCCTATTCTTATTTTAAACTAGTCTTCAGACTAGTAAATGTTTTTTACTTAAACTGCTGCGTAAACTTGCTGTTTAGTTATTAAAACATAAGTAATTTTAGTGATTATTCATCATATAAAAACGTTGTTTATGTGTGTGAATATTTATCATACATATTAATTTTACTAAAAACTTCGCAACAAACTTCATCAAAATAATGAATATTCAAAGTTCTGTGGTGAAGTAGTTTTCAATTTCGGCACGGGACTTTGAATATTTATAATTTTCATTTTGCAAAAAATAATTTGACTATTTGTGAAAAATTAGGTAGAAAGGTGAATGTAGTTGGTCACTTTGAGTTTTTGAAAAAATGAAATGTAAGCGTTACATAGTTTACTTAGTAGTAGTAAATAAAAGTAAATTACGTGAATATGTACCGATCCACCTTAATTTTGTCCTATTTCTTAAAAAAATGTTACTTGGGATTGGATGTGTGCCCGTTTGGCGATAAGCTTGCGAATTGCCATCTATCACATTGTGAGACTTAGGGTCTCAGGCTAGTCGTGGTTGCCATAGTTGGGTGTCTGCCTGCTTCTTCGGTGATATGGGCATGAAGATACTTACTTACTTTACTGCTTAACTACAAATATCTATCACTGTATCGTATTTTTATTTTTTAATTTTTTTAGCACTTGCCTTGTGCGTGGAATAAATTTCTATAAATTTTAAAGAAAGAAAAAATTTCGCCCCCTTTGGTTCTATTCAATCCTGTATGGAGCGAAATTTTTTCTTTCTTTAAAATTTATAGAAATCTATCACTGTGTTTATAAATATTACTGTAATGTAATTATTAAAGGCGAACGCTTAAGTTAACGGAAACCCATAAACACTATGTCCTATTTACAGTAATAACGTAACATACTTACTATTTTATATATAACATACTATATATTATATTGTAAGTTACAATGTGCGGGCCATACTGAAGAGTTTGCTATCAGATTAAGCTCAGAAGCTTACGCTGTTAAGAATATGAGACAGTTAACTGATGTCGACACCGCTAGAATTGTTTATTATAGTTGTTTTTACAGTATCATATATTTTATGGGATTCTTCTCTGGGGGAACTCTGCTGAGGTACAACAATATTTGTGCCCAGTAAAAGGGGGCTATAAGGGCAGTTTATAGTTTAGGCCAAAAAGTTTCCTTCAGGGAAAAGAAATAAATATTCTAACGGTAACTTCTGAATATGTTGAAACCATAAAAAATATCCACAAACTATATTTTTTGTATGACAATTTCTGACATGCATTTCCTAAAACCGACGAATAAAGACAGTCTTGTTGCGAATGTTTCTATTAATTACAGAATTAGCAACCGCAATACGAGGTGAACAGAATCGCAGGGGATTTTTTCAAAGATTTTCTGCAAACAAAAAATTTACAAAATTAATATTTTTTTAAAAACTGTAGTATCAATTTTCTTAAAAGAGCAACACTGTTTGTTTTTAAATGTTATATTACGTCGGTTTTGTTAAGCGACTTCGAAAAAAGGCTATATGTTCGACTTCTATATTTCTTTTTTGTGTATGTTAATCGATTTCTTCGCCATTTCTGAACTAATTTTAAAAACTCTTTTATAATATAAAAGAGCGTACTTCCGAAGTAGTCCCAGGGCTGTCAAGTCGATGTTATGATGGAAGCTCATGGAAATCGAAGAAAATTCATAAGTTCCGTGTACCTAGATGACTTACTTATTGAAATCGAACTCGGTTTCTTGAAGTTAAAATTAGTTATTTATCATTATAAAATGAGGTCATCTTCAACGTAGTTAGTTAATTAAGAAATATTTACTATAATTTAAAAAGTTGCAAGACCTCGGTCTTAGAGAATTGAAGTGTACCTATGTTTACTGTTCTCATAAAAAATATAACCAAAAACGATGCGTTTCTTGCATGCGATGCACGGGCGTAGGATTGTTATTGATTATATTTCTAACCATTGTTGCGTTTTGGTTTAGAGGCTAGGAGAACTACTTGCAAAAGAGACTCTCCCAATTCGGTTATCCGTCGCCTTTGCATTTTTCTTTTACGACGGCGAAGTTGTGTTTTTTTTTTATTTATAGGAAACCAAAAAGGCTGGCGGATTTTTAACGACTAGGCATACATGTCGACTGTCGCTGATGTGCTAACCTGAGGTTAAGAATATAAGTTTGAGTCTCTCACATGAGTTTGTTTACCAGCTACTATACTTTAAAAAACGGAACATGACAATGGCAATTGACCTAAAAGTTTGTACCAGATTTAACAAAATAAAAAACGACTTTAGAATGTGTAGTGAGACAAACGAGGTGAGTGCCACTTCGTAAATAGAAAATGCACTCGATGTAAATGTCGCGTTTCGTTTTCAGCCGCAGCCGGCCGCCGTCGGACCAGGGCTGCCACCTATCCAAATATTTGTTATATAAATTTGTTTGTTTGTTTCGGTATACGTTTGTAATTAAGCCTAACTTAGGAGAATTATCCTGTGGCTGTGTAAATATAGATTTGTTATCCCCAGAATTCCAACAAATATGTTGTTTGAGGCTGTTTTTAGTGACTGAGATGTGTTCGCAGTTTTTCTGGTTCACAAAGTTCGAAAATGGCAACTTCGTTTAGAGCACGGGATTTGTCAATTTAGGACTAGTGAACAGAAATAGTACATTTTTTTAATCAGGCGAATACACAACGTACTCATTTCATTCCCTCTTATTCCTCATGTAGATGTTACTAAAGTGGGTTGTTTTTTAAAAATATAAAGACCACGAGTATAATTTAAGAATACAGCAACTGCGGGTTTCTGGTACTTTAATATCAGATTTGAAAACCTATAAATAAAAATTGTAAAATATCTCTTTTAAAGCAGAAACAATTTTTAGTAATAAATTAACGCCGCCTAGACACCAAAGTTGGTAATGGAGATTTGCCAATCTGAGGAAGGGGTTTTAAGCTTCGAGCAAAAGTAAGTTTACCGGCTACTTTATCCTCCAAATCGGAACACGTCAATGGTAATCACTGACATTATGGCGACAGGAATAGGAACCACTCAAGACGAGTCGCTACGAAACTCTAACACCTAGTCAGATGTCACAGTGTTAGGGACGGTAAACCTTGTTGTTCAGTAACACAGCAGCGATTGAAATAAAAGTAGACGATTCTGCCACAAACTATCATTCTACTCAATTTAACTAAAATTTTCGAATAAATCGAAGAAGTAACAAACTTACTATTTCAGTGATACTAATTAATTGTAAGTTTTCAGGCGGACAGCAATGTTAATAATAATAATAATAAATCATCTTTATTTCACATAAACCTACAAGAGGCACTTGTGACGGGTCTATATAATAAT
>DVZK01000747.1:0-10954 GCA_018236665.1 Calephelis perditalis | reverse complement strand
AAAAGTAAAAATAAGTATCTTCACGCCCGTATCCCCGAAGAGGTAGGCAGAGGCACAACCACGATTGCCCACCGTTGACTAGCCGAAGATACTTAGTCCCAAATTTTATAGGTAGCAAGCCTATCGCCAACCGGGCACATATCCTATCCCGAGCAACTTTTTTTTTATTAGAAAATTGCAAATACCCAGTTTTCTTTTTGTTGCCCGACCCGGGATTCGAACCCGGGACCTCATGCAGTCAAGTCCGACAACTGAATCGCTAGACCACAGAGGCGATTTGTTTAAGTATACTTAAATGACTGAACAGGTAAAATTTTAGCCTATAAATTATCGTAATAAGTATTTTCGGTCAATAGTGGATGAGCTGGTTGTACCTCTGCCTACCTCTTTGTGGAAACCGGATAGCTTTTTTAATTCTGCATAGTTTTGTCCATCCATTTGTTTGTAATCGTTTCATACTGTAAACTGTTCGAGTTAAACCTTTCTGTATTAGGTTATATATACGAAGATGTTCAGGGTGCTTCTGTTATCACAATAATTTGAAGACATTTTCTTCTAAAATCTAGACTAGATCTATCTAGAATCGCTGGACCGCTAGACCACAGAGTAAAGTAACTTTAAATTTAACGTCTAACTTTATTTTATACTAGCCGGCACGGCGAACTTCGTATCGCTTGGCATTAACAGTTATTCCTTAACTCTATATGGTTAGAAGGTATACAATTATAATGCAATCACAAGATTTCTTTACATAAGATAACCGGATTTTCTGATAGTAAGAAATAAATTAAATGTATATAATATATAAAAGATAGTGGTTTTAGTTATACTATATTTTATAACTCAAGAACGGTGGAATCGATAAGACTGAAAATTGGTGGGGAGGTAGGTTAGAGCCGGGAGAAGGACATAGGATACTTTTTATCCTGTTTGATTGTGAGGAAACTGGGAAAACAACACTTTATTTTTTCCCATACAAACTGAACAGGCGGAACGAAGTTCGCGCTAACAGCTTATCCTCGGACAATTATTTGTTACTACAAATAATTGTCCGAGGACAAGTTACAAATATTGAATCTAACCCCAAAGTCTGTATATCATAAGCTTGTATCAAATGTGTTAACGATGTTAGTTACATAGTATTAACATGGAAATACTTAAAATTAGCAGAATGAATTTAATAAACATTTAGACCCGGAAAATGCAGAAATCTAAAAAATCCATTTCACAAATGTCTGCCACCGTCGAGAATCGAACCCGAGCCTCGCGACTGTTCGGTGGTGTTAGGCGTGTACGCTACCGCCTCGACCAACGAGGCGGCCGATATTGTGTATAGACAATAAGCCTAGCACAAACGGTCTATTATGTAAACAAGTTTATTGTTTGCTCGATTCTCCAAATCGAAAAAGATAGTGGCAAACACTAACACTAACAACTGCAGCTTAATTTACTAAATACAAACTCGTTATAACAATTATTCGCATTAAGCCATGTGTAAATATTCAAATATGCTTGTTACTATGGTTATTATTGTAGAATCACAAGAGCTATTAAGGGTTAAGAAGTAGTCATGAATGTCCCAACGAATCTTATCCAGAAGCTTAAGTGTTACTGAAACGAGGTCGTGTAGACCGCAACATCTTATATATTCATAAAGCCTTCGCACATACACACTGCCATATATTTCGTACAACTTATTGTTTGGATGGTTTACCGCTGTATAAAAACAAAGTTAGTTATAATTTACTAGGTAAAATATCCATTAAATTGTACAAGCGTAGACCCGAACATATGTTTTCTTTTTGTTATCTCAAAACGTCAAAACGAATAAACTTTTTTAATAAGTTCTAGCAAACAAATAGGTTACGTCTTGTTTGTCAATGTATGACTTTTCGGAGATGCACTAAAGATAATTAAAATGCAAGCAAAGCAGAAACAACAGCTAGTTTCTAATAAACTGTTTGTTGGTATAAAAAGATATGTGCAAATCTATCAATTACCTAAAACTGATCATAAAACACTAACTTGTCTCATCGTTAGATCGTTGGTGTCAATGTTTGCGAATTATATTACTTGTGTTTCATAAAAATCATCATTATAATATATGCAAATACTTTTGATTTTCAAAGGTTAATATAAAAAAGTCAAGTTACCCCTTTTAAATTGTATTATGAGTTTAAACTTCTGTTGTGTAGCGTTGCTATTTTAAAAACCAGTGTTATGTGTATTAATTCATATGTTTGAAAGTGTTTCTTAAGTCAGTTACCAGCAAGAAACGTTGCTTTTTAAAGATTTATGATTTCAAAATAGCCACGAACGTCTTGTTAGGTGTTATTAATGTTAGTTTATCATTTTGACCATGAGTCTCGAGAAATTTACCCTAATACCACAAAGTATTCATCCGTTGCTCTCAATTAAATACAGTCAGTCACCTAACTCATCTTAAGTGTTAATGATAGATCATTATTTCGACTGTGTGTCTCAAGAAAATCACCCTAGACACACCGCGAATACCTTTAAAGCTCCTCGATTATAAAACTGCCACCTAACTCATCTTAGGTGTTGATGTTCATTAATTATGTCAAGGGGGGCTAAGATGTTGTGACAGAATTTCACTTTGGAATACGCCAACTTTGTAAATGGGTACGCCAAGTCGCTTTGAATTACTGTTATCTTGACAAAGAGGTGTAATTTTAGAATAATTAACCACCCTTTATTTTGAACTTAATATTTTAGTAGATAGTTAAAGATGAATTGCATATTTAAATCCAAATAAAATTATTTAATTTGCAAAAATGTATACGTATTATGGCGTGACAAAACAGGCAAAATAGTGCGCTATGGATGAAGTGGACTTACCGGAAGCTAAAACTCCCAAATATATCCAGATCCACACAACACACACCATGAATCTGTTTTATTAGCACCAACTACACACACACTATTAAAAACACAACGTACGTTTCGCTTCGTAACCGAAGGATCATCAGGAGAATTCGACTGCACTCCAAAAAGGTCGAGCAGATTTGTATTCCAAAAAGGAGGAGATTAGCTATTTTTCTATTGTATCTGTGTTTTAGTATGTTTACTTTGCCATTTATCAATGATTTGGTTGTTTCTTTTTTGAAAAACGTTAGTTCATGATTTTGAGGTGGTCCCATAAAAAATGTTTTGTACTTTGAATTACTGTTATCTTGACAAAAGAAAGGAGGTGTAATTTTAGAATAATTAACCAGCCTTTATTTTGAACTTAATTTTTAAGTAGATAGTTTAGGATGAATTGCTTGTTTTTTATTTATTTATTTATTTATTTAACACTTTATTGCACACAAAAAAACAAAAATACACAAAATACACGAGAAGTTAAAAATGCACAAAAGGCGAGCTTATCTCTAACTAAAGAAATTTCTTCCAGCCAACCCAAAAAAAATGAAGCTGTGAAAAAAAAATGGAAGGCATCGTGTACAAAAAAAAACAATTAACTATAGCTATACTTAGAACAAATAAATAAAATATAATAAGCAAGTGTGTAAAAAATAAGTATGTGACATTTGAGTTTTTATATACAATTTGTGAAAAGCAAAAACATTTTCTTCAATGTTGATTAATTTGAAAATACAGTTTTAATATTTTTTTGTTCGACCCGAGACCAAATCCGGTCCTCACAAAGTTAAGGTAGATGCCAGACCGCTGGATCTCAGAGTCAAACACAATACGTGCAGTCAAAATAGCTGCCATATTCCGATTTGGAAGATATTAACCGGTAAAATTGCGAAAAAGGATTTATACCAATCACACAAAGCCGCGGGAAACAGTTAGTATTGTAATAGGCAGCTATTGATAAATGGATTATCGATAGTTCTATTGGTTGCATGTCTAGAATCTAGGTCGAAGACTAGCAGCATGGAGTACTACAGTCTAGGATTATCAAATACCATCACGCTTATTACGTTCTCAAAAAAAACCCTAGCAAAAATCACGCGATATTAATTGTAAAATAATTGTAAGACCATATTAAGCAATTAATAAAAAAACAATTACCCATTTAATTGGATTTGATACAAAGCAACTTATCTCAATAATTGCTAAACTTTACTTAAAAAGCCGTACTTATGATCTATGATGCTATAGCCGCCACATTTCATTATATTCATCTTCTAATTGTATCAATTACTAGCGGCTTGCTCCTGCTTCGCATGGGTATAAAATATACGTATAAACTGTCTTCTTCAATCACTTTATCTATTAAGAAAAACTGCATCGAATTCCATTGCGTGGTTTTAAAGATTTAAGCATACAAAGGAACATAGGGACAGAGAAAGCGACTTCGTTTTATTCTATGTAGCGATTTATGGCGGAGGTTTCAAACATTTAAGAAATGGACACCCGTCACCCGAACACTTTTACACTTTTTTATTTTATTTTGTGGTACTGCGTATCAAGTGACGTCATACCAAACACTAGAATATCTAATTATTTAAACCAAACGTGTCAAATGCAACTTTGAATGACTGCCTCTGAGGTCTAGTAGAAGGCTTGGAATCGGTACAAAAAGTACAGGTTCTGTACCGGTATTTAGCGTTTCTTGCCATTTCAATGCCTGAATACCGGTTCTAAAGTGGATACCGGTACTTTGGATACCGGTACCAACCTGATACCGCTATCCAACAAGTACCGGTACTAATACCGATAAAAACCGGTATCCAGTTAAGGTACCCGTTAAATAAACCGTTTTAACCCGTTTTAGATATCGGTATCATTTTAATCTCTCATGAAGGGACAGAGATACCTTCGCTTGAAGAAAAAAAGATGCCTTATATATTTTATTGTACCGGTATTATTAAACCAGTACCGGTACAAAACCCTTAAACCAATAGTACCGGTACTAAATCTGGTACCAGTATAAACAGTACAGATAACGTCTTGGTATCGGTATTGCTTCAAGGTCATTACTACCGGTTCCAAAAAACACCGGTATTTCAAGCCCTGATCTAGTAGCCCGGTGTAGGACTGTTTTTGGACGTCACATAATAAGATACCGACTTCAAATCCCGGATCGGGCAACAAAAAGCAAATGTGCAATTTCAATTTTCTAATACAAACAACGTTTCCCGGTATTCGATAAGTGCCTAGTTGGCGAAAGCTTTGTCACATGTCTATCATGAGTTTTAGTATGTTCGGTTAATAGTGGGTACCCTGATGGTACATCTGGCTTGATGTTCCGTGTTCAATTCTAGTGTAGGGCAACAAAAAATAGAAAAGATTTAATTTTCTAATAAAAATGATTTCCCGGTTGAAGACACTCTAACCACCTATCACATAGTGGGACTTCGTATTTTCGGCTAGTCGTGAATGTCTTGGTTGTGCTTTTGTCCACATCTTTGGGAATATATTTTTCTAATAAAAAGGATTATTAATCTTTATCAATATTTACCGTCATCGAAAAATCCTAAAAGACAAGTTCGTAGTCTTTTTTTTTCGTATTTCGTAGTAAGAGAAAACCGTGGCCAAAAGACACAATAGACGTTATGGGTGCCTCGCTGTCCAGTACTGGGATGTTAGGCCAAATATGTAAGTATACTGGCTACACTATCCTCCAGAATGGACCATGACAGGTTCATTTCGGCGATAGGAATAGATCAGACGACGGATTCCAAATCGGACAAGTTACTGTATAGTCATTTAATAAAAAAACGACGGGTTGCACTTCAGGAGTGCCGGTAGAAGTGAAAGCCTGAATATTAACGTTGTGCATTTTTGATATTTTGGAATGGTTAAGTAATAATGTTGAACGAATTGCTTTAATTATCAGTATAAAATTACTATAATGTATATGCTGGAATACAATTTTCATTTAATACGCTATCGTTCACAAACATGACAACACGAACATTCGCGCAAGCGCCCTGCGTCCTGACGTGTCCTGACGCGAGTTTAGAAGTTTTACTGACCGATTCTTTAGAAAGTGCGTAACGCCGTTAAAGAAGTTTTCACTTCAAAAAACCAAGTATAGTGGAAATATTATAACGTTGCAAATAATACCTTCTCACTGTATACAGTAAATAACATGGTAAACCATTTCCTTACTTACCTGAGTTTGGGAAGTTTGGTCAGTTCGATCAGTTTGGTAAAGTTCCTTCCAAGTTAGCTGTCTCCAACTTGGAGACAAGGTAGCGGGATCTAGGCTTCGAAACTCTCTTTGATCAGTTTGAAACTTCAAACTACTCGTAGTATTCGAAATTAATATTAATATTTGAAGAACTAATCGCTTCTGTGGTTAAGGTGTTCGCTGTTGGCGTTGACTGCATGATGTCCCGAATACGATTTTCGGGTAGGTTACACTTAATAAAATATTTTCAGAATCAGAATCAGTCTGGAATGCATGTACTTTAAATGATTTTTTTTGGTCCGGTCTGCTTTGCAGAATAGACGATCTGCCTTTCTTTCCAGGCAACTCGTAAGGGGCGAGCATAGGCTTACCGTCACTAGCACCGTGACATCTGACTAGGTGGTAGAGTTTTGCAACGACTCGCCCGGATTGGTTCAACCATTTAACTATTCCTGACGCCATAACGTCAGTGCTTGATGTGTTTCGGTTCAGAAGATAAGGTAGCCGGTAAACTTACTTCGCTCGAGGCCTAACATCCTGAATTCAGGTTGGCAACGCACCATTACACCTTTTTTTGCCTCTAGGCGGCGTGAATTTCTTACCATCAGAAAATCCGTCTGCTTGTTTGCCTTCCATTATCATAAAAAAAAAGTAATAAGCTTCTCACCATGGTTCATGGTAGAGATAGAAATCATAAAAAATAGAATGTAGTTTTTAGCTTGTGTTCAGAAATATTTCTTTATCAAAACATTTACAGGAAATACATCTTTGAACACAAGTTGAGTATAAATTGCTCCATATTCCGTGGTAGAATATAGGAATTCAATAGTCGAAGAATTTTCAAGAGAAATGTTCGTGAGATAATGATGTCGGTGACTCACGTATTTCTAAGTATTTTTAACGGAAAATATAATATTTTTGGATCCTGTTATGAATATTAGTTACGACGTCTACAATTTATGAATATTATTCACATTTAAAATTAATAAAATAATAAACTTTATCGCGTAGTCAAATATCTAGGAGCAGCCAGACTTTCGTTTGTTTGTAACAGCTGAAAGCTTTTAAGTCAGCAAACAAGCATACGTGTCTCCTGATAGTAATAAACAACCGAAGGCAGCAGCATGGCAGCCGAAATGTTAGCCTATCGTGCAAGTCTACTGGCTACCACATCCTTCGGACCCGAACATGTCAGAGTCAATTCGGTGGTAGGAATAGATAAAACGGTGGATGTCTTGTTGGTTATGACGCGTTTCACCTTGCTCGCTCTTACGAGGAGAACCAGACCAACACGCGGGATAATCGTTGATTTATAAAAGCTGAAAGTTTAGTAGCTTTCAGTCTCCTTAGGCAGTCACCAAGGCAGCTAATACTTTTAGCTTGTAAATCTATCAAATTTGTTTTTTTTATATCCCAAACCTATTAAAGCCATGATAGTTTTAACTTAAAAGTTCAGAATGATACAACATTATATGCCAAAATGTTTTCTACTGTTATACTGTTATATACTAAATAAATAAGGTCTGGCTATGAAACGAAAACGATGATCTTACCGTCACATCTGAAGTACGAGTATTTTAGTAAAAATAATACAATCAATTCGTTTTATACATTTCAAAGATAATTATTTCGAAAGACGCGATATATTGCTATACTGTTATAAAATTAATGGTAAGAAATAACATGTAAAAAAATCGCCTCTGAGGTCTAGCGGTCCAGTTATTGGACATGACTTCATAAGGTTCCGGGTTCGAATCGATTTTTTTGTGTATGTAGATGATTTATTTATTGAAATCGAAGTTGATTTTTTAAATTTGTTGTGCTCATAATGTCGCTAGTAATACGTAATGTAAAGTTTATTTAAAATAATTTACAAGAAATATCTTCGAATACCGTTTTAAGTATAAATTTCTCCAGACCGTGGCGGAATATACAGAATTCAATGGACGAAGAATATTCAATTGAAATGTTGGAGATAATGATGTCGGTGACACGGCGACACACGGTACATGGATTTCTGAGTATTTTAAAGTAAAAATATATTTCCAAAGCTTTGCTTCCTGCTATGAGTACCTAGTAGTAGTTTTAACTTGAACGTCGACAATTAAAGTAAGTCATGACGAAACTTTCCTTTACGTAATGAAATTATCTAACTCAGATCATTTTCAGAAATATATTTTCTTAATAAAGTAGCGAGTAAAGATTGAGTGCCCAGAGAAAACATGAAAAAAAGGAAGGGTTGCATTCCCGGAGTGCCGGCAGAAATGAAAACTTGAATATTAACGTTGGGCATTTTTGGTAGTTTGGATAAGGAATAATTTCGCACGAATTGCTTTAATTATCACTATGAAAGTACTATCATTTATGTGGTAGAATACAAAATTCATTCATTGCGCTATCGTACACAAACATGACAACACGAACATTCGCGCAAGCGCCTTGCGCCGTCTACACAAAACTTACAGGCGCAGGCATATACTTTCGCCTAGGCATATACTTCCTCTCCTACGCCGCGCCGGCTATTTGCTCTCCATCCGTCTTACGAGTTTCCGATCAGGTCACGTGTCCTGACGTTTAGAAGTTTTCACCCATTCCAAAAAAGCGCGCAACGCTGCTAAAGAAGTTTTACCTTTAAACGATTTTAAACTTTTAAAGCATAATGTGGCGGTTTAAAACTCAAAATAAATAATTTTAAATGGTTTAAAATTCGCTTATTGAAACCAAAAAACTGATTTTTGCACTTAATTATTGACAGTATTTGGTGACCTGAAGGTATGTTTCGTTTTGGTTTAGTAATTTATACCTACCTATAGGTATCAAATATTATTTTATTTATTTTTAAAACCTTAATGTGAGAGAACAATTCAAAGATATTAATAATTTAACATTGAGTTCTCAATACGTTTATGAGGATTTAATGTATATTTAAAAAAAGTGTGTATGTGGACAAAAAAATAATGTGGTAATGGTGCGTTGCCAACATGTGACCGGGATGTTTAGTCTCGAGAAAAACTAAGTTTACCGGCTACTTTACCCTCCGTACCGGAATAGGTAAGGCCGTCGTACCAATCCGGGTGAGTCACTGCGAACCTCTACCACCTAGTCAGATGTTATGGTGTAAGTGACGATAAGCCTATATCCGCCTCTTACGAGCTGCCTGGCAGGATGGTAGATAGTCTATTCTGCAAAGGAGCCCGGACCATTACGGGGATTTCAGAATTCATTATCTTAACCAATAATTATTAATCTCTTATCTACTTATCTGTAATAATACTGCCAGTATCTTATGAGATTTAACTTTAAATAAATACCAAAATTATGTAAGAAAGGATATCATAAAACCTTAGAGTACTTAGAAGACGAACATGCTCGTCGGCTTCTATCTCACACAGCAAATTGTAATACTCGTATAATTTGTTTTACTCTTTATTTTTGTTATATTTTTTGTGGTACAAATTAAATCTTATTATAAAAAAAAATTAAATATATGGTAATTTAATATACTATTTTTAATTAGCTTGTAATTACTATTTTTTTCTAGTTTACGAAATTACATTTTTTAAGGGTAAGCAGATTGTAGCGAGTGCTAAGTGAACGAAAGTGTAACTAAGTGAAAAAAACTTGAGAACTAACTAGTTTGAGAAATTTTGATCCGTTTTATAAAAAAAACATAGGGGTGATACATTTTAAAATATGATTACTTAACGGTAACTTAAATTAGCAACCCTGTGTTAGATATATAGCTCTGGCTATTGAATTCGTCTACTTTGATTTTCACAAATTATGACCTTGTTATATTTTTTTATATTATCTACTTTATTGTGATATACAATATAAATAAAAAGATAACTTCTTTTGAGTGTGCGTCATTATATTTAATTGTAAGTTGTTTACTGCAATATAAGGTTATTTTTGGGCAGAGATCACGTAAAGATCATTTACTTACCTTATTATTGTACCTACCACTTAATTGAGAATCTTGTAATTACTGTCATTTTTCTCACCCTAATATATATATAAACTAGCTGACCCAGCAAACTTCGTATCGCTTGACGTTAATGTTTCGATAGTAGTGCAGTCTGTCGGACCTAAAGTAAACCTTTCCAAAATCCACGATAAAACTTTTTCCAGTGGACCAAATTGTAAATCTACACCATTCTCGAATCCCCTTGAACACACACAACAAATTTCATCAAAACTGCTCCAGTAGTCTAGGAGGAGTTCAGTGACAAACACACGAACACAAGAATTATGCATATAAAGATATACGGAAATTGATGGGAGGGGTCGGGGTAGCTTCAAACCAGGAGTAGGACCTAGGATACTTTTTATTCGTATTACGACTTCTGAAGTCGTTCGAGTTCGAGAGGAAACCAGGAAAAAAAAACATTTTTTCCATTCAAACGGAAAGGGAAGAACGAAATTCGCCGAAACAACTAGTCTTTAATAAAATATCTCTCAACAAATTACCTAAATTTAATCTAACCCCTAATAATTAAGCCAATTACATGCTTGTGTTATGGGCGTTAGTCAACGCTACTAATACATAGGAATACTTAAATAGATATTAGCATATGTATAACAATTTGATAAACACATACCCGGAAATACAGATATCTAAATGTTCATCACACAAATGCCTGCCCCCGTCAGGAATCGAATTCGAGCCTCGTATTTCGTCGGGGGAGTTAGACATGTACGCTAGAACGAAGCTGTAACACATGTATATTTATAAATGCTTTATGTGAATTTGTTCTATTATACATTTAAGTCTAAATACAATTGAAGTATCATCATCTTTTTATAATAAAATACATTAGATATTAGTTATTTAATCGCATCTAT
>DVZK01000746.1:0-10955 GCA_018236665.1 Calephelis perditalis | reverse complement strand
GTTTCAAAACCGGTGACGCATTTCGTGTCACTGGTTACATTACGTTTCACGAAAATTATGAAACGACTCACATCTACAAGCGACCAAGCCCATGGCTCTATCAGGGATAGTAAGAGATAACCATCTGTAGACATCATATATGTTGTAAGTGCGTTACTGTTCTGTAGACTCCGTAGGGCACTTTTCCCTATAATCAGAAAATCTAAGTATGAGCATTTGTAGTTTGCCTACAACTTAGAGTATTCTTTGGTTATGAAACTACCTGCAGCAACGAGTTACCGTAGAATCATAGTTAACATCTTGAACTTCTCGCAAACTCGCAAAGGGTGCGATTCATAAAAAAAACTACTGTGTGTAAACAAAACGGCTGTTGCTTAAATATAGCAAACATATTGTGCAACAACACACAAACTATTCTCTTCAATCGACTTCCAAAAGCCGGACGTTCACAATCCGAATATTGTTTCGTCACTTCAGAACGTTAACTCGGAATCAATTTTCACAGTTTTTTTAATGCTAGTGTCTTGATTGATTCCATTAAATTTCATTGAGATCCAACGAGTAGTTTTTTAATTTTACTTCAGGCTTATGTTTTTCTTAGATGTCAAAATATTGAAATAGAAATCGGGGTTTTGTAGTTTTTTAAAATTAAATTGCAATGTCTTACAAGATTTTTCTTGAGATATAATACATAGTGCAAGCGAAGTCGTAGACTATTATGTCTAAATGGATGACTAGTTTATGGTTAGTAAAAATAGGGATAGAAATTAAACACAAGAAATCCATAACTATAATATATTAAACTTAACATTTCTTAATCTAATAATTTATTATCTATAAATAAAAATACGCATACATTCAAATTCGTGATTGATTATTAAAAAAAGTGAATTCCAATGTGGTATTTTTGAGCTATTCAATATTTGGTAGCGTAGCACTAAAACGTGCTCAGGAATAAGTTATAGGATCTATAACAATATTCTACAAAGCTCTTTTCTCGTTCTCTAACATTAGTATTTTTCTTTATATATATTAAACCAAATTAGTATGAATATATAAACAGTGAGCGAGAACATATTGACAATCGTGGTCATGAAAAGAGCCCACCGAAATAGGCTGAGCAATTTAAAAAACCTAGATTACAAAAAGGAATCTAGTTGGCTAGTAGAAATAGTCTAATATAAAACTGAACATATGTAAAATATTTTTACAGTACCAATAGCACCAAGTTTTCGCGCTTTTGAATAGCAGAGTGAAAATGTATATAAAATGAACGCTACACGTCAAATCAACGATTGAAAGCAAACAAGGGGAATAAAATGACAGTGACAATTATTAATGTACTTTTGTACTTATTTTATGAATACGTGCGTTAACATAACTCACGTTATGACGTTTTTGATTCCAAAGTGCAAGCGATACAGATGATCGACGACAATGAAAAATCCCTTATCAAATTAATCTGACTTATATACTTTGTCATTTCGTCGTGGTATTTGTGAATCATCACACAGCAATATCTTTGTTGATGAATATTTCTAATAATAAGCATTAAAAAAATGCTTGTTACGCGCTCAGTTTTAAATTAGATAATTTAAAGTTAATATGTAATAGCTATTATTTTTAAATACATTTTTTTCATATGTTTAACTATGTTTAGTCCAGTTTACGTGTCGATAATATTATTCAATTCGATCTTTCTTAATCTAAAATAACTATAAAGAACAATAGTGTAAAAACATAATTGGCAGTACTCAAGAATTTTGAAGCTTTCAAAAACAAAATATAAAACAGACACACACAACGACTAAAATAATCCTGTAATAAGACTTGATAAGAAGGTAAGTTATGTACAGTTTGTGTTACAAGCAGTATGTTAAATTATTAATCTATATTTTATATTCACAAATTTACAATAAGTCCTTTTTTATAACTTTTAAAGTATAAAGTATTTTCTTTTTTTAGTTGTATATAAAGAATGTAAAAAACATGAAGGTATTAGAGGCAATTGATTGATTAACATTTTATTTTCTTATTTTTTGTATAGAAACAATTAAAACACATATTAAGGTCCAGATTTATTAACATTCTGAAAATAAAAATAATAATTTAACATTCGTAGTATGACGTACAACACCTGCGGCTCAATTTTTGAATCATCACTGAGTGATTTCGATACATTTTTAGCAATAGGTATTTTTTTTCTTTAGCTTTTGGCATTAGCATTATTATTTTGACATAAGCAGAAATTTGCATCAATTTGACTCAGATTTACGAAATCGGGATTCAATTACAATTAGTCATAAGTCGTCAATAAGTCATGTCAGGGTCTTGGGTAAATCGGTAGCCACATTACTCAAGTTTATATAAATAAATACAGGACACGCTAATTTCTTCATGATTATTTCATTTGTGCACCTTTCAATTCCACCTTCACTGAACAAGAGTGTACAAAATGCTACCAAAATTGACTGATTTCACTGAATATAAACATGAAATTAAATAATTATGCAAAAACTTCGACCATCTTTTCTCCCGATGGCGCCAAAAACAGGTACTTTAAACACTTTTTTTTCTGTCATGTGTCAAATTGACAACAGACAGTGATTGTAACTCCGTTTATTGTCCTATTCATGAAAATAAGAACTCAGGCAACAGATTATTTTTATTTCAAACATTTTATTTTAGGATTTCATGTTTGCCAATAGTTAAATATGTCAAAATCAAATATTTCCCTCCAAAACAACTGTCACTTGATTATAGAGCCAAAAAGCTATTATTGTACTTGTACATGACGTCACTGGTCACGTCACGTCACGTCGTTACCTTTAAATTTGATATATAGATTGGTTAACCTTTGAGTAGTATAACTGCATTGCGCGGATCCACGTTCCGGCGTGCAAACGATTAAAGACATGCGCTCAAAGCACCACAGACAATTGCTAAATCATGTAATTAGCACAAAGTGATAATTCAAAAGTTGCCTGTTAATAAAAAACTCATTTCTTATTGTGACTCATATTACTTATTTTAAATACAAACTTAAAACTAACTTCGGTAACTGTCATTATATAAATACAACAGATATGTATGAAAACTACACTTACATGTTCTAAGTGTTAAATTCTTATAATACACCTGTAATCAAATACACATGAAGGCTGGACATAGGCATGAGATCAAACTTACGATAAAACCACATTTCCTTCATGCAGTCTTTACAGCTGACAATGCTCGGGTTTGTCCAGATAAAGTTAACAATATCGTAAGAACTGGTAATGATGTTCTTGATAAAATAATTGAGACAGCTTAAAAGGATGCCTGAGGCGGAAATCACAATGCGGATTTTAATTTTGAAACATCGCCGCACGGAGATGCGGTGGTAGTATGTTAGTTACACCGTTCGGTTTTGAAATATGAGCGGCGCATCCGCCTTAGAGCTTATTTTTTTTTTAAATTTGTTTGTTTCTTTGTTTTTGGTTTGGCTAGTTGTTATCACATCACGATATTATCTGGACTAAATTTAATCGATATTCCAATATTTCATTGATGAAATTGTATAATTATTCTGAACTACTCCCCTTTTGAAAAAAACAACATTTATTTTATTCGATTTTGAATTAGATTATTTCTATTTAGTTGGTGCTAAGATAAATAAACAATGATTATTTAATACCATGTGGCCGAAATCGCGGACGAACCGACAATAACTTATTAAATATTTGTTTAATCTTATAGTAGTAAATATTGATTGTATTTGTAATACTAGCAAGTTTGGTCTGAACATTGACAATACATTTTCATCAATAAATAAATAATATAAGATCAACTCGAATTCCGCCGATGCTTTTGCCAAATGATTCGAATTCTCTGGCTTGTGTGCAATTAGTAGTATGAGTAATACATTGTACTTAAAATAAACAGTATATATATAAAAATGGGTCACATATATCTTTCACTGTATACATTGTAGAATGTAGTAGGAAACAAATCTAAACATTTCTGAATGACGTAATTTATTTAAAACAGATTGTAATCTTAAATTGATTCTTGAATGTACAGTTCAAAATTATTAGTATTTCAGTTGAAGTAATATTCGAGTAAGTGATACTCGTATAATAAAAACAATAAAACCAGCCAGTTGGCTTTTGATACACTTCCTATCTCAAAAATAAGAAAATAATGTAATATTATTATGAACGTGTTTCTTTGTCCCGTATTCACGCCTCAAAATCTCGACCTTAGTGAGAAAATAGTTTTTTTTTCGAAATGACTACTGTTGTGTACGTCTAAACACTTTTACAACGTCACCGGGCTAGTGGGCGAGCAGAGTGCTCAGCTAGAGATTGAAATATGGGTGGGGCTTAGGACCCCCCTCCTTAAGGGTCTGAGAAAATAGTTACTGGTAGGTACAATATAGACCCGAAGAAGGACGTAGTGGTGGTGGTGGTTTCCATAAGAGAATGAAATAGTTAAAACGCGCACGTAAACGCGTCTAACACCTAGTAGATACACAAATCATACCAAATAATCTATCCCAATTATTTTTTTCTGAAAATCTTTAACGTTCTTAACGATTACGTGTAGCATAAACAATATAGAAACCAAATTAAAACTATTGTGTCATATAATCATCAGCTAAATGTAAAATATATAAGTGATCTGTACTTAACTATTTTGAAGAAAAGCAAGTTACCATTCAAGCTTTAAATTCTACCTACAGAATTTATTGTTCTCCTTTCAATGACGTATATTATACTATAACGCTTCAGTATGCAGTACAGTGTTCAGTAATATACAAAATGAGTCTGTATTGCAACAGTGGTATAGTTTAACGGGTACAATGTTATCATTATTATCACATTGTTATTATAATATTCATCATTGTAATCACTATAATCATTACAATTTAATGATAAAAATAATCATTTCGTCATTATAATCACTGTAATTTATTGGGTGTAATATAATAATTATTATAATCACTACAATTTAATGGTTGTAATGATGTCGCATGGAGGTAAATAAATATATTTTTTGCTTTTCTTAAAAGTTCAAGTCCATTAACAATATATTTCACTAGTCTCAGAAATTATGAAACAATATTAAATTTTGTAGAGTACTTTTAAACAAGTTTGGCAAGAAATCATACACTTAAAAATTTTAGTACTTGACTAAATTTAACGAAAAATAGTCTCATACTATCTTAATATACATCGCAGTCGCATAATCTCCTTTAATAAAAACTATTTGGTGTTAAAAATGATAATGAATATAATCACATTATTACTTTCGTACCCATAAGCAGGCGATTCAAAATTATATATAAATATTCAATTTTACCGATATTCGCTGATAAAATGGTCCTAAATCTTTTCCTTTAATTCAATAAATATTTTGAATATGCATAAATTATATTCTTATATTATGAGTGTTGGATAACGGCGCTCATACACAAAAACGAGTGTTAGATAACGGCGCTCATGCATAAAAAATACATGTAAGTATAGACAGGTATTAATTTAACACCTAGATTTATGTGTATCACACAAATGCCTGCCCCAGTCGGAATCTAACCCAAACCTCTTAAGGCGGCATTAGATGTCTACGGATACAGATGGTCCATTTTTAATTAACACCAAATAGTTGACAAATACTCCTTAGATCTCCTGTAGTCTGTGATTAATATTATAATCTCTCAAATATGTCAATATTTTTGTATGGGTGTATGCAAGACACGTTATTTTCACCTGGACAGTCCCGTGTGCGACGTGAGAGTGGTCCCGAATAGTGCGGAAAGTGTGGGGTCACTCGTGCGGCATGTCTTGCTCTAGCAGTAGCCAGCTGTCGTCTCTCGCCAGCTGTTTCTTTAGACTACAGTACAGTTTGATTAACGAGTCCTGGAATGCAAGGAATATGTCTTTACTAATAATTTGAGAGTAGTAAAACTGCAAAAATTGACTCTAAATATTCCATTACCACGTCGCGGTTTGATCATTGTTTTTTTTTTGAAAGACAGCAATACATTCTGAGATGGTCCCTCATTATATAATTAATGTTATTAAAATCCCAGTACTAGTGATTAATATTTACCAATGCATACATTTTCATCTATGTACATATTTAATTATTAAGTACTAGCTGTTTGCCAGCTACTACGTCAGTGTGGAATAGATGCCATTTTCATACAAAATTCACTACTTATTATTGTAATAGCCTTTTGGGGGTTAATTTTCAAAAAAAACAAATAATAGTTTGTATTTGTACTTGAATTTTTAGCTACATGCATACTTTCACCACATACCAATGTGACCAGACTACAAATAAATTCCGAGTTCAGGAAACAATCTGACTTACGAAGTTTGAAATTCACCGGTTCCAAACAAACAGCTTGTGCTTTGTCGTTTATAAAGTACAGACGATTTTCTGAGGATGTCAGGTCGATTTCATTTTGTGTATCTTGTCGTCAGTCCTTCAACTAGGTTGACTATGGATGTGACAAGTAGTTTTTTTTCCGAACTTGGACTTTATTCGTGGAATTCCTGAACAGCAAGAAAAAAACATCTCCGAAATACTCACCTTTTCGTTTTCTAATTGTATGATCTCTCTTTTCTGCCGTAGTTCTTCTTCGTCCATTTGTTCTTCCAGTTCGGACTTATGTTTACTTCGGTACGCTAACTCAGTTTGAATCTGAAAAATGACAAGAACGATATAAGCATACATTCCTTTTTGACGTATAAGGACATTTTCCTCCGTATTGGTCCGGGTCCACTATGTAGAACAGACACTCTCTCTCTGTAGTCTCTGTGCCAGCTCGTTAGGACCGAACATAGCTTAAATTGGTCAATACTAACAAAGCCACTGGTGTTATACTGTGCAGAAACTACCCTGGATTGTGATTTAATGTCATTATGTCAGTGTCATGTTTCGTTCTAAAGAGTAGTGTTGCCGGCAAGCGGTAACTTAACACATTAGGCCTAATACCCCCATCACAAAAGAGCGAGGTCGTTATAACACAGTGTCTATAGGTCACATTTGTTTTTAGCTACCAGGACAGCCATTTGCTTATTTGCTGTCTTATCCCGTAGAAAAGTGTAATGTTTATTTTACTGCTTCCAAGTATATTTATACGATCATCATAATGACGACGGCTTTCTCATTGCTTAAAGTTGGCGTTAATTATAAGGGTAGTTTCTAACTGCCTCTGAAAAGAGGAATTAGTTTTTTGTGTTTCTTAAGTGAATTTGATGCTACTTTTTTGAAAGATAGATCATGATTTCGAGGTGGTCCCACATTAATGTTATCATCAACCGACTAGTAGTTTTTAAGTTATACTTAATAATGCGTATATTTTCATCGATGTTGGCGTCATGAAACTACTTGTAATCATTACATTACATATTACATTTCAATTAAGACAGAATTGCAACGCAAAAAAAAAACTTTAACCAAAGCGCATAGATATAAATGCACGAATTTATGTCTACCAGCTTTGGTTACAGATTTTTGGTGTGACAAAATTTTTGTAATGAAAAAAAAAAACGCCTGCCCTCACTCACATACCTACATTCCGTGTACTCACTGAGTCTACACTGTTCTAAGTACACACTAAGCTTTGGTTCCATTAAGGCGCTAAATCCAGTGGATGGATGATCTAAACAATGCTTTTTAGGTAATGGATGTTATTCATCTAGTGGTAATTAACCGGTCCACAGTTCATGCAAAAGCGATTTTGCCGCTCGATTGTCACCACGTTTGGCGAAAAATGGGAACGTAAGTTGTAGGCAGAAGGGATGGTTTCATGACAAAAAGAATGACATGAAGAAACAAGCAGACAGCTTCGGTGATAAAATTGTACCTAATAAAAGATAAATTACATAATATTATGTTTGTATATGGTTCAAGAAGCAACCAGGTGGACTTTATGAGTAAGAAATATATGATGCCATCAAAGACGATAAAGCCTCGTGAATAATATATAAATTTACCGACAGCCTACCTACTATGCCAAAATGACAGTCTTAAGCACTGATACTGTGGTGCTTTTGTCATCGTCATTGGGTAAGACCAACAATTTAGCCAGAGGTTTATCATTATGCATATCCTGTCCAGGTCAGTTGGACAGACGGGCCAAGGGACTACTACTAATATGTACTAACTTTGAGGTACTCCTGCGCGAGCTGCTTGTGTTCATCGAAGATACGCTTTGACTCGTCATTGGTCATGTCGGGGGAGATGGGCCGCAGGTGGGGGTCGAGCATCATGTGCATGGAGTCCAGGTCGGGGTCGGGCGCGGCCGGGGCCGGCCCGCCACCGTCTCCCAGCCCGCCAGCGCCGGACCCACTGCTGTTACCTGCAACCAAACAAATATACTTGTAAATAGACTTGCACGTATTTTTATATCTATACTAACATTACAAGCGTATCCCATGTTGGTCCCAGGAAGAATACTGTCTACCTGCAAGGTAGCTTAGATTGTAAATGGTGAAGGTAAGTATATTTCTTACTAAAAACTAAATTGTAACCATAATCAACGGTACCTAAAGTTTGCGACAATTTACCCGAATTGGGACTTGATTCCTGATCCTGCCACAATAAAAAAAACAGTCACAGAGATGCACATACAACATCTATGGAGTCTATAGGCCTCTGTTATTTCTTCCTACATTTAGAATTTATACCAAAATAACTACAAACTTAACGCACTCATTGCAGTATTTTTATTAAATAACTGTAAATATGGTTTTTTGAAGCATTGTCACACTTTAATCTGTACATACCTATTTATTTGTATACGTTTAATTATCCTTTTAGCTAGGAAAAAAATAATGAACTATACCAAAGTACTATGTTTATAGAAGTCAGTCATAAGATAAAAAAGTTCCAACTAATCTGCAAAAATTTAGTATTACAGCTATTGTAAAAAATTAACTATATAAGTGCTATAAAAACACTGGATGTGTTTCAAAAGAAGCACTTTTGGTATATCACCCATAGGCGAAATTATTATTAGTATTGTTTGTTATCTATTAACATGTCATTTGCTTTATTACTATAATTTAAATTGGGGATTCAGGATCTTTGTACCATTTTTAAGGGTACTTAATTATTAGCACAAATGTGGGTCATGTTTGATATAATCACAAACTCATGCAGAAGATTGAGAAATAAATAAATGTTCATTCTAAAACAATGTACGAGTAAGTATTCTAAAAGTATTCGAAATTGAACTATTATTATTAAAACATATTTTCTAAAAATGAAACAATGATTTTTAAATATGTGCATAAACGAAATAACACTAATTTTTTAGTACATTATTATATCACAACACATTATTATATCGTCATTTTTGTTTGAGATGGTAACATAATAGTAATAGGTAAATCACCTCAACATCAAGTAGGACAGAAAAGCGGCCGATCACATGATTTGCCAAGCTTCCCTGTTCTTTGCCAAATAGACGAAATCGACTAATGCGTATAATGTCAATGTCCCAGATATTTTCCTGAATTTTGAGTAACAGAAAATCTTTTTTTATATTGTATTAGATTTTGCGGTTAACCTACATTGGAAGACTCATAAAACTGTAGTACGCATTTCATATTGCAGACTAAAGGTTTTAACCGCCTTTCTTTTGGATTTTGAATACAGTGATTTCCTTTATCAAGAAATGGGTTGCCCAATGCAGATATTTTATTAAATTCTTAGGCTCAAGTCGTTTTTAATACAGTATTATCAGATATGCAATGCACAGAATATCATAATGTTTATTTATACAAAAATGTATGAATTTATCAAGTATTAACGGTTGCCCGCGACTTCGTACACATCTTGAAGTGACTTTTCATGTTTAGTGAGAAAATGAAGTTTTTACGGCAAACCCCTAATGGTCTTGACACCAGTGGAAATAATATGACTGTGAATGAAGCTAGGGAGGTTTACATGGATCGTATCAATTAACACTACATTCTCTCCCTGCCTAATCTAGGGTCGTGTCGTAAAGATATGTTTAAGGAAAAAAGGAAGGTAACACCTTTTAAACTTAGCAGTAGCCGTGAAATGTTTTTTTTTATAAGGCATGACTTTTACTACACAACTAAAACAATTATTCATGTATGAACACTAAAATCACAATAATTTTAGTCTTCTTTGAAATCAGCATGAACTTCTTTAATATTATCAGTATGAGGTCCAGCTGTTTGGTTTAGATCTTTATTTGATTTCTCTTTGAATTTAATGAAATTGTTTATGACACAAATATTATTCAAGTGTTGACTGTTATTGTTTCGTGAAAAACGATTGAAAGCCGTATTTAAAAAGAAGAAGACTGCTATTGTCAATATTTTTCTAATGTATAATGCTATATGTATGCCATAACGTTATTAGTTTTGCGTCACAGTGTATTTTTAGGTCAAATAAATCGTTAGAGCCATAAGACAAACAACAATCACCTGTCTATTGACAAACAACGTACGTTAAAAACAGCAATATTCCGAAGAGTCAATCCAATCGTGTTAAGTTTGAGATAAATTTACATTCTGTAGCTGATGTCAGACGTTTCATCTATATTTTGGCTTAGAACGGATGATTCACTCTACACAAAAGGATTGTCGAACGTTTGTATAACTAAAAAACTGGCAGCTTACAACACCACTTAAATTTATAACAATAAATAAAAATAAAACTAAATTCACCAATCTACACAAAACTGACATATTATTATAAACGAGTATGTCGCAATAAAAAACGTAAAACTGCCACAAAAGGTGACGTAAAAATTAATCCAACGTCATGAAAGGCGAGGAAGCGCAAAACTGGCAACTTACACTATTCATATTTACCAATTTTTGTAAAAAAAAAAACTAATTCCACAAACAAAATCCACACAACCAGAGAGAACACCTTCATAACAAACATACAACACGCCAGAAGGAGAATAATCACAAACGGGG
>DVZK01000745.1:0-10957 GCA_018236665.1 Calephelis perditalis | reverse complement strand
ATAAAAAATAGAAAATGATATTAAGTTACACGAATGATAATTTCTATTTCTAAAAATAATGAAGGAAAAATTAAGAAACCATGATCGCCACCATTACTTTTAATTGTACTCTTAATTACAATCATAAAACACAATCCTAGTCAATCTCTGTCAATAATTAAATCATCCAAAAAGCTAGCCGTACTTTGAAAATTGTTTTGGTGTCTTGTAAATCCTAAATACCAAATAATGCTCATTATATGTGCACAAGTTCCTGTTGTACGAGTACCAACTATCAATTAATATGAATTCAAGTTAGGATAAAAAAAAATTGTTAATATTAGTCAGTTCAGTTTGTTAATGTTATATTCTTTTCTTGTAACAGACATCAAATTCGGATTAGTTGTAATGTAACAATTTGCTCGTACATTTAATACTATTCCATCAAAATATTGCTTGAAGATCTACAAGAGTTGGACCAATTTGCTCATTCTCCTTTTCAACGCATCTGTGATGTTCGTGGTATTGCGGGGATGTCCGTGGGCAGCGGTGATCACTTTCCATTCTGTACGGTATTTTTTAGCATGTGTGGAGACCATAGTACTTCGTGGTGGCGACTCATATAAAATCTTTAGAACAGCTGCGTATGGAATGGTGTTTTTCGCGATTCCGAAGACACTGGCCCGCTTGTGGAATCTCGAAACGGAGTAATTCTGTACGGAAAATTCTGATCGTGTGTGACAGATCCATTGATTTTTATGATTCCGCTCCGTTAGAAAATGCGTTTCGAAATTTCGAAACGGGGTTCCGTAAAGCAATTCCGCATGTATACGGCGGACCTAATATTCTGTATATTTCTAAATGAATCGCCAAAATGTATGTAAGCTCATAGCTTCTGACTGAATTTACCGATTCGCCTAAATTTGGTTTTTAATTATTTGTGGAAGTGTAAGAAATGTTTAAGAGATAAGGAGGTTGGAAAAACTGCAAGGAATCAAGGAAAAAGCAACGATTTCATTTTTTCTACACAAACTGAACGGGTAAAACTAATTTCGCCGGAGAGCCAGTTTTTTTACAAATGACTAGCGGCCCGCCCCGGCTTCGCATGGTTATGAGACATACAAATAAACCTTCCTCTTCAATTAATTTATCTTTTAAAAAAACCCGCATTAAAATCCGTTGCGTAGTTTTAAAGATTTAAGCATACAAAGGGACATAGAGACAGATGAAGCGACTTTGTTTTATACTATGTGAAGTACAACCCTATTCTTGTAGATGCAGTTAATCAATTTGAATTGTGATTACAGTCACAGATGTAGATTGGATGGACGACGCAAGCAGATGCATAATAAATGGGACGTAATAAATAGAGACCAGTGGACTTTTTCTCAGTTTCTCATATATAGATTATTCTAGCAGACCTCACTATGTCTTAATTTTTTCAAACGAACAAGGGGTTCACTTGACGGAAAGAGATCACCTACGCCCCCGGACATCCGTAATACCAGGTGTATCAGAGAGGCGTTGCCGACCTTTTAGGAATGATATGTACTTGGCAATCGATATTCTTCGCCTACCTTGCAGGAGGACGTATCGTAAAGGACTTCTACTCATAACCTCTACATACATTAAATACTTCTCTACATTTCATATTGCAAGACTGTCTCATTGGTCAAGTGGCTAGCGAACACGCCTAGCTGCAACGATCAACGGCGAGGCTCGGGTTCGATACCCGGGGGGGGCAGATATTTGGGGGAGGAACATTTGGATGTCTGCACCCCCCCCCCCCCGGTTTAGTGAATAGTTCAATTTGTATGTAATTGAAAATTTAGCCGATTCCATTAAACCATTTTTTTTAGTTTTTAAAGAATAAAAGGTTAAGCATAAATATGAAGTTGTCATCAAAATGAAGTTGAGACACAACGGTGAACAAGAGATACCATAGATCAGAGGTTCCTAAACTTATTTCATGTAATGCCCACTTTGAAAATCAGCAATATTGTAGTATTGTAGCGCCCCACTCCGTTTTTTCTCGTCAAGCTCAAAAATAACATATTTATCACGCCTGGACTTCAATGAAAACATTTTTTTCAGGTTTCCTTACCGCCCCCCTCTAGACTTCCAGCGCCCACAAGGGGGCGTTATGGCCCACTTTGGGGAAGGCTGCGATAGATATTGTAGGTGTGTTTTGTAGCCGAGGTATTTGGCCAATTGTGAAAGTCTACCGGCTACCCTACTCTCCGGACTGGAACATAACACCGTCATTCTCTCATGTCAGAAATAGATAAGGATCCGCCGATACACGGCCAAATGCAGCAAGGCACTTTGCTATAGTGGAAATTTGACCTCTAAAAATATGACAGAAATTTAATCTACCTCAAAATTATTTGGTCATATTGAACTAATAGTATAGTATATTTTAAGGAGAGGAGTGCAAGTGATATGTAGGGATTACAATCCCGAAACCCAGATCCGGTAATCCGGTGAATCCGGCATATTTAATCATTTATCCGGCCGAATTGAAAAATGTGATCGGATTGCAATTCCTAGTGCATCCAAATAATCATTAGCTATTTTGTTTGATTCCGGTTTTTCGTCACATTTGGGTGTGAGAACTCTGAGGACAGATAAAATGCTAAAGCGTATACGTATTTGTGTAAGTATTCAGGACACGCTGAGGAACGTCAGGTTACGGAGTACGTGTGTTAAACACAAGCACTGCCATAAAATCACGTACACTAAAACAATTCTAGAATTTATTTCTAGCATCCTTATTCAAAGCCCACGAGTAAATGCTCGAACTTTGTTACAAGTTTAAGTTATAGGAAAAAGCGATTTTATGGTTATTGAAAACAAGGTTTTGAAAATGTAAAAAAGCATCTTTACGTTCGTGTCCCCAAATAAAATGGCTGAGATACAACCACCTACAATTAGACGAAGTTCTTAGGTCTACAACATGATAAGTGGCAAACTTTTCTCAAACCGGGAAACGTTGTATCAATACCACAGAAGTAATATTGGAATAAGAAGTTGGTTTTTGTAGTATTGCTACTTAAGCTATTGTTGTTTATCCATTTGATTAAGCTTTAACACCGTTTATGACGTTTTTATTAAATAAAGTGATTTTAAAATAATTTACTTATTTGAAATAAAATATTTAATTTGTGTAGCTTTTCTGCATATTTAAAGCGTATTGTATTAAATAAAATTAATAAATATTTCTGCACCAATTACACAAATTGAATCTAAACCCTAAATAAGCAAATTAAATGCTTGTGTTATGGAAACATAAAACATTATATCCGGAAATACCGATGACAATGTTCATCACACAAATGAGCCTCGAGGTTGGTTGGCACTTGGCAGAGTTAGGCGCTCACGGTAAACTCTGGGACAACGTAGCGGTAATTTTTTTTAAATATTGTCTCCTGATTAAATAATTACAATAGTTTTTTTTTGACAAATTATGAATGTTCTTTAATTTTCCTTGAAACAATGTAAATAAATATCCCTGGACAAATTAAACCAATTGAATCTAACCTCAAAGTAAGCAAATTATATGCTTGTATTATGGGTGTCAGTCAAAGATTATAATACATATAATTATTCAAATTTATACCAGAATAAATTTATTAGACACCCACCCGGGAATGCAGACATCTAAATGTTCGTCACAAGTGTCTGTCCCCGTCGGGATTCGAACTCGAGCGTATACGTTCTTGGAGTTAGGCGTATACGCTAGCCCCTTAATCAACGAGGCGGTCAAATTAAATTTATTAAAGAAACAAACATCTGAAACAGCTTGTACCTTGTTCCCCACTGCCGGTTCGGAGGATCGATTATTCGCCAGCTTCTATCTTTTGTACTTTTTCATCTCGGGAGGATTAACTTGGCGGCTTTTTGTGCAGACCGATGTGGCCACGGGTTCTTATTAGCTTTTTTCTACAAAACTCTATTCTAGTCTGTCGTTATTTATGTAAACGCTAGCCGTTTTCTACGGCTTTAATTGTGTTTAAATCACAATTAAGGTACTACAAGATTTTTTTTAAGTAACAAGAGATCGAAGAAGCTCACAGCTCTTCTGATGGTGACAAAGGTGGCCTATAAACACCATAAATTGCGTTAATGTCCTATGGACGTGGTGCTAGGTCTATTTTGCTAGTCTAAAGGTAACCCTACTCTGCAGTGTGGAAAACGATGTCATTATATTTATGGCAACAGGAATGGATAAGGCTTTGTATCTCTACTCAAGCAAGTTGCTGCACAGTACTATACCAACTGATCTTTCGGTTTTTAAGCTGCACATAAGTGCACATAACTTGTTTATGTGCACTTATGTGCAGTATAATAATAGGGTAAAAAAAATGACACAATGTTCTTTAAAATCGTTTAGGCGTTTAGAGTCTTAGTAAGACTAACGAACAGCGATTGAGCCAGTCGAAGCATGCTAATTTGCTTATGTTTGCCTTAAACTTGGCCTTTGATGTTCTCTACATAAATTGATTTGAAGATATAAGTATCTATCGATGATGAAACACAATAACAAGTGCGATATCGACAGAAATTTGTGTTGAATGAATAATTATTTTATCTTTATGGTCTTGTGTTGGCGTCGACTACATAACTTCTCGGATTCGAATCCCTGGTCAAGCAACACACAAATGTGTATTTTTAGTTTTATATCTGAAACAACTCTACCTACTATCTTGATCTTGATGCGTGCTTGATGCGCGATTCCGAAGACAATTCTCACGCCGCACAACACCTTTGTAGAATCAGTTACCGAGGGCAATATTTCCTAACGAATATGACTTAGAAACCTTCAAGAAAAGAGAGTACTCATTCCTTAAAGGACGGCAAGCATCTGTTATACTCATAGTGGTGCAGATGTCCGTGGGCGGCGGTGAGCACTTTCCACCAGACGACCAACTTGCTCGTTTGCCCCTTAAAAACCCCATAATTGAATAAGTGTCAAAATTTCGATAGGTTTAGCGCCAATCACATTGTGTATGTAGTACCTACGACTAATCGTAGTTTGTTTGTACCATCGCCGGATACAAGCCTAAATACACTTACTTTTGAACAACGATTCAGTATTATCGAAGTTTCAAACAGCAATAATATAATTTAGGAAACAGGAAGTGTAGTGCTCAAGTATAATTCCCATTTGCAAGGCACGTCGGGTCGTTACAATGCGACGGCTCCACAGAATACTGATTCCGTTATGGAGATTTACATCTCAACTGTTATCGACATGATTGCTGGACACTTGCTTTCGTCCTCATTTGAATATCATTAGGCGCAGTAAAATTGCAAAAACCACAGAAAAGGATCTTACCTTACTTTAGAGGACAATGGCGAAAACCGACTACTTCATAACCCACGTGGCGATTTTATCATTATTTTTCGAAAGATAGCAAATGGGTCCGAAATGGTCTCACATAGATTTTATCAACATCCTACTAGTATTTTTGAGTAACAAAAATGTATAAATTTTTCACTTATCTTGACTACCTCATCCATGGATGCATAATCACTACATAGTATAAAACAAAGTCGCTTCCTCTGTCTCTACGTCCCATTGTATGCTAAAATCTTTAAAACTACGCAACGGATTTTGATGTGGTTTTTTTAATAGATAAAGTGGTTAAAGAGGAAGGTTTATATGTATATTTCATAACCGTGTGAAGCCGGGGCGGGCCCCTAGTCTGTGTTTACAAAAGTAATTCGTGTTAGTTACACTATTTGTAACTCAATAACAGCTGAACCGATTTAGCTTGAAATTGACGAGGAGGAAGTTCAGAACCAGGAGGTAGCCATAGGATACTTTTTATCCCGTTCGACTGCGCGGAAATCAGAAAAAATAACATTTTAATTTTACCCATACAAACTTATCGGTTGGAACGAAGTTTGCCGGAACAGCTAGTTAAGAATAAATAAAAAACTACTAGATTATGACCTATCTTTCACGACCTATCTTTAAAAAAACATAAAATTGGTTGGTTACTGGTCGAGTAATCGCGTAACAAACATACAAAAAAAACATATTATAGTCGAATTGAAAACGTCCTCTTTTGGAGTTAGTTAAAAACACTGTAAGTGACAAAATTTAAGTGATGAATTTTTTGTAAAATAAAAATTGAATGCAGTAAAAGTGCAAAAAGTAGACTTCATTTTGTTCACTTCCACGTTGTTCTCAATAATTTCGAGATTGTCCAACAGTTTTTAATGCATCCCACTAGTACATTACGGCATGGTGCCGTAAAGTTAATGATATAGTGCAACATAGATGAGAATTCATGTATAATTAGGTATATGTCAAAAACTATAGTTGGAAGTTTGTAAAATGAATACGCCATCTTTGTTAAAAATGTAAAAAAATACGTATTGATCAAACCAGGGCTCAATATTTTTAAATATAGGCAGATCTACTAGTACCAAAGTCTCCTTCGTCCTTTCAACATAGATGTAAAATATTTTTAAGCAGCGTTAAGTATTTGCATCTTTTAAAAATATTTAAGTTAAAAATAGTCGTGACTCTATATTTGATATATTATCAATCGTTTACGCTTGGCACAACTTCCAAATATTCGTATTTTTAAATAACGAAACACTTGTACTGTTTTACGTGAATATACAACTTAAGTTTTAGCCCTAATGATGCTGTAAAAGCGAAACCGGTAGGCTGTTTACAAAATTATAAAATAAAAGTAATAAGTAAAACAGTAAAACTGTTTCGTTATTTAAAAATATGAAGTCGTGACTCATATGATTTTTTTTTCGAAATTGTGATATGTTTTCTCAATTGAATAACTTCATTAGATGTTTTTTTCATTTTACTTAATAAAATCTGTGAATGATTAAGCAACTAAATAGAAACATCATATTTAATAATATAATTATATTAAATTCTAACAACATTTGAGCTCCAGTTTTTTATGTAGATATCTGTTATATACTCGACACCGTCTAAAAAATTAAACACCTGTTTTGGAAGAACCTTATGTAGAACTAATTTCCTTGAAATCAAGCAAAATTATTATCAATTTCCCAACATCGAATATCCGACAATCCGTATAAGCTAATGGGGATTAGTGACATACAGGGTTTTGCAGGACGTCAGTGTGGTTGAATCGAAGATATCAGCTGATTGCTATGTTGGCTGGCGTTGGCATTCAAAGGATCATGGTGAATTGTTGAGAGATTGTCGAGTGTCATGAGCCGGGTGGACATGGAAATGTATCTATACCTTGCTCATATTTGGCAATACAATAACCATATGTAGTAAGGATATGTTTTATTGAAATTGAAAGTGAAGTAGGGTTTACATGTATTTACCCTCTTACCTAGTAAAATTCCTAGATTAGAGGGCACAATCTGATTATGAATTAACTGTATACTGATACCTTACTAAGTATCTTATCACTTGTATTGTGTATTAACCAGATGTACAACCAGGGCACTTACGACTAGCTTAGCTAGACTTAGTCCACAGAATGTGACAGGTGGTAAAGTTACCACCTACTGGGCACTCATCAAATAACGGGCAACATCTTTTATTCTTTAATTCACGTTGTATTTATTAAAAAAAAGTATCTTCACGCTCATATCCCCGTAGAGGTAGGCAGAGGTACAACCAGGGCACAAACGACTAGCTGAAGACACAAAGTCCCATAATGTGATAGGTTGCAAGCCTTTCGCCAACCGGACTTATATCAAATCCTACGCAATATAATTTTTATTAGGAAATTGAAAATGTGTAATTTCAATTTTTTGTTGCTGACACGGAATACGAATCCGGGACGTCAAAGAGTGAAGAGAGAGAAAGTAATGTGTGAATCCGCTAGACTACTGAGGCGATCGTTTAAGGCTTGATGTGATTGTTTTTATTACAAATTGAAAAGACACATTTTGAGTTGCCTGACTCGAAATCGAATCTGACACCTTATGTAGTCAACGCCAAGTACAAGCATATATTTAAATAGCCAATTAATATTTTGTATTCATGCTAGACCCTTCACCAAAGAACAAGTTCTATAAGATAAGTACAACTAAGGCTGCCCACACACACTCGACTTTGCGTAGGCGTAGTCGCATACCTGTCGGACACTACATTAAATAAATTAACATGACAGTATACAGTTAATTTAGAAACGAGAAAGATGTTCTTAATTTTATTCTGGTGTTTAAAAACATAACAAATTTATTGCCATTAGTTACAACAGACTATTTTAATTTGGGAAGATGTTGGTAAATACATAGTTATTCCCACGATTAAGATAACGGTAGTTTAGGTATTAGTATTCAGATTAATTTAGCAGATATACATTAATCATAACTACTCGTATCAGGTCTTTAGAAATTTATGACGCTCGTGTAAAAATAAACCAAATCAATTTCATTTTAGTGTTTAATATAATTAAAACACAAGTTGGTTATTAAGATGGTAATGGTCCAAGTAATTTTTAGTTATTTTTAATACTACGCTTTATATGTGGAAAATCTCAATAAAATTTGCTTAGTATTTGTCTGTGACAAGACAGACCTTAATTTAAAATGAAAATGTTTTCACCATACTTTTTTGTAACATTTGTAATATGAAGATACAATATACAAATACAGTTACTAATTCAATGATTTTTATACGTTTCTTTTCATTTGTTTTTGAGTGAAATATTTTTAAATAGTAATAGTTGTTTTTAATCTACCAAAAGCTGAAGCTTAAATAAATAATAGCTTAGAAAAGTTATGAAGTCGCTTTTATATAGCTAAAATAAAACGTAGAAAATAATGTTGTGAAAACACGTTTTAAAATTCTGTAACGTAGATACTAACGAAACTAATGAAAGCTTTTTAATAATTTATACAATAAAACTACAAAAACCGACTCCACTTATTTCATTAGTCAGTCAATTACAACTCAAAAACTACTAACCGAAATCATCACCATATGATATATCATTCTACAAAGGAACTGTCAAAATCGGTTGGTTATTGGCAGATTGGCAAAAACAATAAAAAAAACAAACAGTCAAATTGAGAAAATCATCCTTTTTTGAATCGGTTAAAGTTAATACTGGTTCGATAAAAAGTTCTCAAGATATTAATACGATTCTATCCAAACAGTAATAAAAAAAACTTATCAGCTGTAGGGATTATAACGAGGGTTTAAAGCCAATACTTACTCGGTGGCAAACTCATCAGAACTTAAAATGCATTTGATGCATCTGTACCGACGGAAACCGGTCCGAAATCCGTCTCGGTCTGAAGATACAACCTTTACGAATACTGAGGCACTGTTTCCATTGTATATTCGTCAGTTTTTGGGATTATTTAATTTTATAAAACTGATGAATACTCCACCTCTGTGGTGTAATGGTGCTGTGTTTACGTTACAATCCCGCGTTGTAATTCTAAAAATTGTTTTTTTAATTATCTATTAAAAATAATGTTGCTTGGTATGGGATAAATGTCCAGTTGGCGATAGTTTTACTATCTATTACAATGTGGGACTAAAAAAGTATCTTTAGATAATAAGCAACGCAATAGTCGATATTGATTGGTTGACTAGATAGATTTTGCCCTGTCTTAACTATGAATATTGGATTCGGATTTTAATTAAATGACAATTACGAGAATATTTTTTTTCGATAAGTTTTGTTTTTTCACAAAGTGACAAACATCCTTGGCATTGACGCCTTGTAACAAAGAACCACTACAATATACTCTAAAAATACAGACTTGATCGTGAATTACATTCAGCTAAAAATACTACACAAAGACAGGCGGAAAAGTTACCTGTCTCATAAAAGAAGCAAAGATTATATGGCTTAAGTGCAGTAAAAGTCTGCCTATCCCTTCGAGGATATAAGCGTGATGGTAATTTTTTCATCCTTTTTTGACCGCCTTGATGGTCGAGTGGCTAGCGTACACATCTAAATATAGCGACCAACCGCGCAGCTCAGGTTCGATTTCCGACGGGGCAGGCATTTGTGTGATGAACATTTGGATGTCTGCATTTCCGGGTCAGGGCGTTTATTTGTTCTGGTATTTATTTAAGTATTTTGATGTATAAAAATCGTTGACTAACACTCATAACACAAGTATATAATTTACTTACTTTGGAGCTAGATTCAATTTGTGTAACTTGTCTAAGAATATTTGCGCTTGTATTTTTTGAGTCAGTCGTTAAAAAAACCCACGACATTCTTGTATGACTCTGGTGTAATGGACACAGTTCAAGTCTCGAACGACACGAGTATCGTAAGACGTCAAATATTTCCTATCCTTCACGTAGCGGTGCAGATTGTTATTTTATTGAATTAGACACCTTGTTAACGGTTTGGGGAAATGGAAATACAGAAACACAAACATTTGCTCTAGACTCTGAACTTGACAACTGGATTTCGTTGACTTTAGCAGATAGCGGCGGAAGCTACGAGAACGTCTGAGACGTGGAGAATATTGCTTTTTGGAATCGTTCAACTTAGGGGAAAAATCTTGTAATTTTTGTTATTTGTCTAGTGCGTACCTACTGTCAAAGCAAATGGTATCGTCGAATGGTGCGGATTGTCTTCATATCGTCGTGTTTCGGTTAAAGTAACATAGCCGATAAATTAGATATGCTAATTGAAATGTAACTGGATCATAATCGTACAGAGAAATGAAGATAATTTGAGTTTGCATTGTCCTTTGCAAAACAATAACGACAAAAGTCTGTAATAAAATTTGTTTGTGTATTTTTTTTAAATCCTACCTTCCGTGCCAATCGCGTTTGGAGTTTTTAACACAGCACTGTACATAGATTTTAGTTTAGTGTAAAACTAAATATCCGTGTTTAATCGTAAACAATCGCCATAACGTCATGACGTGTTTCGGTTCGGAGGGTAAGGTAGCCGGTAAACTTTTGCTCGAGGCCTAACATCCCGGCCTCTGGTTGGCAACGCACCATTACCACCTTTGGTGTCTCTAGGCGGCG
>DVZK01000744.1:0-10957 GCA_018236665.1 Calephelis perditalis | reverse complement strand
CCCCTTGTACCAATGTGCAACCACACTCGCATTTTATATGGTTTATCCATCTTTTATAAGTCATTTTTCACAAAAAAATTAAAAAAAATGGAAATAAATGGATACTTAATTGAAATAAACCACCTACTATTCTATAATACATAAAACACACTCACAACACACCCACACATAGGTGGTGAACACCTGAAACTAAAAATTGCAAGCATTTAGTGGATTCAAAAGATGGAGGAGACGACGATGATAATAATAATAAATATCTAATGCGACAAAATACATAATATTAGTTTGATTCCTAAACGAAGTTTGGCAGTACTAAACCCTACGTGTGCGAGTGTGGTAGGAATTTAATAGATATTTTAGAGTACCTAATTCAATTTCCTGTAAAATACTGAAAATATGTTCCTTGACCTGACAGTGACTATCAAATCATATAAAACTGTATATTACCTTGGATTTAACTGGTAGAGAGTATTTTTAAAGAAAATGTACCTTAGTAACGTATTATACAGACATTATAAGCTAAAAGAAATAGTTGTAAAATTTAAATTAATTAAAATTAGATCGACGCTTGGTGACTAATATTAAACAATACAATGTATTTTTGGTTTTCTTTTTTATTTCATTCAGCAGTCAGCGTTTCTTGAATTGTTGCCTGTATGTTTGTATATCCCAGCTGCAGTCAAGTCCCAGTCTGTTAAACTGATCGTGACGACATTTGGTTAACGGATACCCTATTTTCCGAGGAAGATCATAGGCTACTTTTTATATCATTTACTAGGGATTCCAGTGGGAAAGGGAAAAAAGATAAAATGAAAACTTGGCTGTAATTCATAAACGAGCAGTTTGAATTCGTTTATTCTTCTCTTGTTTGATAGTACACCTACGCTTGACCTAAAAATTATTTACACGCCCATATCTCCGAAGTGGTAGGCAGAGGCACAACCAGGGCACCCACGACTAACCGAAGATACTGAGTCCAACAATGTGACAGGTGGCAAGCCTTATCGCCAACTGGGCATATATCCAATCCGAGCAATATTTTTTTTTAACTAGAGAATTTGAAAACCCAAACGGGTTCGAACCCCGGGTCAAGTCTAACACCTGAACCGCTAGACCACAGAGACGAATTTACATAATGTCCCCTAAATGCTCCAGGTCATAACTTTTATAGTTAAGAAGTTATAGACATTAAAATTTCAGTGAAATGGTGACGTTCCAGCTGACGTTCATAACTTGAAAGTATTTTTTCTCAAACAGTTAAGAAAAAACAGTTAAGAAAGTGTCCTAAACCAAACCTGGAACGTGAAAGAACATATTTACAACTTATAGATAAGTCATATTAATCTGTTTTTTGTTTTCGTTATCAATCCCAAAGCCGCTAATGTAGTTAATATGAAAGCAAGACTGTCTGTCACTATTTCAAAAACTTGGCTTAAATGTGTTTGAAGACATTAGGTAAAATACAGAAAACTTTATTGAGAAAATTAGATATTACCTTTATCTAACTGGAGTGGAAGTTTGGCAAAGAAAAGAAAAGAAGAAAGAAAGAAAGCATGGATTGAATGGCAAGTCATTTAATATTTGATTATGTTTTAGTTTTCAGCTATCAGGCGGAAACGTAAAGCAATAACTTTTTTTGTTTTAATATATCGACATGATGGTAAGTGGCAACCGTCGCATAAAAGGAATAATTTTTCGTTTGAATCCGAAGTACAGTGAGGATTTCAAAAGTAGAATCCTGATAGAATAAAGGATTTAAATCATTTCACACTAAGCTAGAATAAATTTGTTTCTAAACGATACACTCTATTTTCCAAAACCAGTTCCAAGAAAAGAAACAGGAAACTTTATTACATCACTTTTAAAGTTACCTTGCGTTTAATCAGAATTTTCACTTATTGAAGCTATTTCTCAAAAAATCGTATGTGACCCGAGGATCTTCGTACCACCTTTATTTGGTGACACATTCATATAGATACCACAAACTGAAATAAATTTTTTTAGCGATCCAGAAACTCATTGGAACTGGGGCCGGGATATTAGGCCTCGAGCAAAAGTAAGTTTACCGGCTACCTAACCCTCCGAACCGAAACACGTCATGACGTTATGGCGGCAGGAATAAGTAAGGCGGTGGTACCAATCCGGGCGAGTCGCTGCTAAACTCTACCACCTAGTCAGAATTCACGGTGTTAGTGACGGTAAGCCTTTGCTCGCCTTTTACGAGCTGCCTGGCAAGGAAGGCAGATAGTCTATTCCACAAAGGAGCCCGGACCAACACGGGGAAAACTACTATCAATTGTATACAAAAATAGATATTTTGAGGTCTAACAATAAACTACAATTTTCTAGGAGGAACAATTTAAGAAAACTAACGAAAGAATGAATTAATAAATTTTACATTACACTTTATTGTACATCAACTTATACATTAAAACATTTTTACAATTGCAGCATCTTAATATTTCTAAGTCTAAGATACACTAAAAAATACAGCTTTGGAGTGAACTCTATTAAATATCCAAACAGGTAAAGGCACATTTTATACATTAAAAACTATACTAACCTATATGAAAATGCTTCTGTAATTAAATTCCGAAGCAATATTATTCAATTTGTAATGAAAAATATAATAATGACAATACCAACTTAACGGATTTAGCATAATAATATGCATGACATTAATTATAGAATGTCTTGAATATATAAAAAAAAATGTTAAATCAAAAAACGTCATGGTAAAGCATGAAATTTTTAATAAGTAGCGTGTATAAAACATGTTAACTTCAACAGTCAACAGCATACTATAACAATACAAGAAAAGAGATTGCAGTGATAAAAATGAACCTGGCAAAGATTAAATACTAGCTGGGATATACCCTATACACAAAATCACAAAAGCCAAATCTCATACAAAAATGGCACTGGTAAAACTAATAGATAGTAAATTAACTGTACAATTTAATTTTTTAAATTTTGGTTTTGTAGAAATGTTGGTACTGTTTTTAGTTTTAGAAATTATGTCAAAAACAGCGTCTACTTCTGACCTATTATTAATGAAAAATAATTAATAATTTGATGCGTATACTATAGTGCCAACCATCAATTATGCTCAGTAGTAAAATTGGTTCTAAGCCAGCTACTTTGTAAAACATTATTTGGCTGTCAGTTTTTGAAGTTTGTGCGCCGAAAACAACATTGCTTTAACTACATTTTTTTATTCTTATTTCTTTAACCAAGGTCAAATTCTGAATTAGAAATACTAACCGTCTTAATAAAAAATAAATAAACGATTGTTGAATAAGTGTTTTACTAAACAGTGTCAAAAATTGGAGTTTTAATCGATAACATGCGGCACATAATCCACGTGTAATTTGTTACTGACTGGATATTATTTTTAAAACTCATGATGCTTACAGTTCTAACAAAGATCTGATGTCATTTTTGAATACTGCTGACTCATCTAACGTACCTCTCTTTTATTTTGACTTTTTTAATTATTGACATCGCAGGACTCTCAGAAAGTGAGGTCAGTACACAAGAAAATGTCAGAAGTATATGGAAATACCGTCTGGTTTTTTTAAAGACATCTCTTTCGTTTTGACTTTATTAATTAATACCACAAGATTCTCATAAAAAGCTACTGCTAACTTATCTGACGTACTGACATCTCTTTTATTTTGACTTTTTTAATAATTGACATCACAAAAGTCAAGACTCTCAGAAAGAAAGATCAGTATACAAGAAAATGACAAAATTATACGGAAATTCCGTCTGGTTTTTATTAGAAGTGCAATCTCAAGTAATAATATAGTGTCATGAGTTGAATAGTGTTTAAAATGGATATCCAACCAATAACATAATACTCGCTTTACTAAACATTTAAGTTGGCTTTACTATATTATTAAATTAAGTATTTTATTGATTTTCTGACATAAATTTCAAAAAATTTCCGAAGTATTTTCCGTCTGGATCAAACTGAGCACGCATTTCCATTGCATGAGCTGGATATTTATTTAGGACAATCTTGAGAGCTTTCATTCCGCTAGATTTTTGAATTGGCGTGCATTCGTGGCATGCGTCTTTTACTATCTCCTGAATATGATCTAAAATAACAGAAAAAATCTTTTACACGTTCATCATCTACTTGCAATATTCATATATACGGTCTTATGATAAGGTATTCTTCTATTTAAAAAATAAGCAATAGGCGTTCAATATTCTGGGCAAGTAGTTTAGGTGATACCTCTCTATCTTATAACTAGTAAAGTGTCATAAGCTTGGAATATCTCAAAAATGTTCAACTAATGCTTAAAAAAGGAAGTAGCTTAGATACTTTAAACTGCAGGTCTGTATCAATCACGTCTTTAATTGGTAAGTCTATGGATCTTGTATTGAATCTTTAACTAATGGCCTAAATTAAAGGCGATCAACAATAGAAGTAGTTCCACTTGTAAAGGGGACTGGAAATAAATCGCATTTCAACAAAATATGAAGTATTCTGAAATCGTAATTTCTATAAATCATATAACATTAAAATCTCATTTTTGCCGGTACTTTTTTGAGTGAGCATTATAATATAATATGATATGTCAGGTGATTTCTAATAAAGTTTGTTCTTTTGATTTTATTGTAACAAAATTTATTTTATTAAGAATTGTCATGTTCAAGCGATTTTGCCAACCAAATATCAATACTATTCTTTATCCTTCTTCATAGTGATATATTAATTTGATTAAAATTCCAGAAGTATTTTATGAGTTATATTTAAAAATGTACAAATTTCATCAAAGTACACGAAAATGCATTCTAAAGTATATCTCAAAAACCAAAACACAGATGTTGATGAAATTTATATATATATATATATTTTTTTTTTTTTTTTTTGTACATTTTGTTTGACGCACTTTTTGTATATACTTTGTATATACCTCAGTACGAACTTTTCTTAACATTTTCTATTTTAGTGACTTATTTCTATTAATTACCTTAGTTGCTACGTTCTTACAATATTTTAGGAATTTGTTTCTTTTGTTTTTATCATCTATTATTATATATATATTTTTTTCATTTATTTCAATTTCAATTTCTGCCTCTGTCTCCCTTCTCTCCTTTTCAAATGCCTGACACTCACAAATTAAATGTATAATATGCTCTTCCTTTTCAGGGTCACAGACACATGATGGGCTCTCTTTGCACTTGAATCGGTTCAAGTACGCTGAGAACCCACCATGTCCCGTCATTACTTGGACCAAGATTGGATCTAGCTCAACTTTTGTAAGTATTTTATATGCTTCAGTGGCATCCGGAAAAAATATTTTGGTAACAGAGGCAGTATGTTCTGTCTTATATCTCCGGTTCCATTCGTCCAACGAGTCCATACGGATTTCTCGCTTGACGAATGAAATCGGACATTTATCATAGTCGGCTCCTGTCTTTTTATTTAGTGCTGCAGTCCTTGCTAATTCGTCAGCCCTTTCGTTTCCCTCCATCCCCACGTGTGCCTTTACCCAGAATAGTTTAATTGTTTTTCCTGATTCCTTGGAATTCCTTAGGAATTCTCTGGCTGTTGTTACTAGGGGGTGAAGGGAAACTCCATTGACAATAGTTTCAAGAGCCGATCTAGAGTCGCTGTAGATGCTTGCATTTTCTTCTTCTAGATTGGATGCTATTTTTATTGCCTCAGTTAAAGCTAACAGCTCAGCCTGGTAGACCGTGCAGTAATGTTCAAGTTTGAGCTTACGGCTGCGATGCTCTATATTTCTTTTCCAAATAGATATAGCTGCTCCAACTTTGTTTTCTATTCTGCTGCCGTCTGTATATATTTGGATGTTATCATGCTCTTGCTTGTTCATCTCTGCACGATCCGCCAGACATTGAAATTCCAGGGTTGTCTCAATTGAGGGATGTGGTTTATTTGCATAGGGCGAAGGCTTCTCTACTTCCCTGTCCCCTACGACCCGCCGAGATATTCCCTTCTTTTCCTCATACAGGTAGGCTGCTTCTTGGATTCTTAGATCTAAAGGAAGCATCCCGGCGAGCAGCAGCGCAGAGTTCAAAGAGACTGTTTTGTATGCTTTTATGATTTTTTGTGCAAAACCCCTTTGTACTGTGTTGAGCTGTTTTTTCACACCTATTTTATTTGCAGCTGGTGCCCATGTGCTTGCTGCGTATAGTACCACAGGTTCTACCACTGCCGTGTAAATGGTTCTGATAACTCCGGGTGACAATCCCCAGTGGATCTTTGCTGACCTAGCTAGCTGTTTGTAAATATTAATAGCTTTGCGACATACATTTGTTACGTGCTTGTTAAAAGTCAGTTTGTCGTCCACTGTCAAGCCAAGAATTTTTATTTCGCGCGACAACTCGATGTCAGTCCCGCCCATCCTCAGAAGTGGAGAGTCATATTTTAGCTTTTTAGTTATTATCATAGCTTTCGTCTTATGTGCTGCAAAATTAAGTTTATTTTTGACTCCCCACCTCCGAACATCGTCGAGAGCAACATTCGCTCGTTGCTGCACCTCTTGTGTGGTATCACCCGAAAATATCAGGACCACGTCATCTGCAAAAGCCTGGCAGAAATGTCCTTTGCATTCCATTTCTTTTAGGACCGGATCTAATAGCAAGTTCCACAGTGTTGGTCCCCCGATAGATCCCTGCACACACCCTTTAGTAGTAGCTTTTGTCCATTCTGCTCCCGCGTATTTAACCTTCACAATCCGTTCAGCCAGGTAGTCGTCAACAAGACGCCGCAGGTTAGCAGGGCACTTTGACTCCGCCAGCCTGCAGCGTATTGCCGGCCACCATGCGCTATCGAAGGCGCCCTCTATGTCTAAAGATACGAGTAGTACTATTTTCTTTTCCTTCACTTTTCTGCGTATGTGTTGTATCATGGCATAGAGGGCATCTTCGGTACCACGCTGTGGGGTGAAACCGAATTGACGCGCGCTCGCATCAGGCAGGGTGTGCCACCTGATCCTATTGACCAACATCTTCTCCAAAATTTTCCCGAGAACTGGCAGAAGCCCAATAGGTCTATAGGATTTAGGGTGTGTGTAGTCTTCTTTACCTGTCTTTCGGAGGACCACCACCGCTGCTTCTTTCCAGGGCTTAGGAAATACTCCTAACTCTAAGCATTTATTAAACAATGCCAGAAAGATATTGGGATCCTTGTCTATAACTGCACTGGTTATGTCTGCGGTGAATCCATCGGGTCCTGGTGCTTTCTTAGGATTAAAGCCGGACGCGGCCCATTGCAGTTCGTCCACTGTGAACAGGGGGTCACATAACTCATTATGGTTTCCCCGGTTCACTTGGCGTGATGTTTCCCGAACCTGCCTGTGGTATTCATCGTCCAGGGTAGCATCATCGTCTGGGTAGAAAGTCTCCGCCAGGAGCCGCGCCGATTCCATTCCCGAGAGCTCTTTACCATTTCTGACCATTGGCAAGTCGTCTTCCCTCGCAGATGTGCTTCTTATGACTCTATAGATCCCGTCCCACAAGCTCTCTCGGTCCTGTTTTGCGCAGAAGGCCTTCCAACTGGCGGTTTGAGCATGTTTTACCTTCAGCTGGTAGTCCTCCCTCGCCTCGAGGTATTGGTCTACCACCCATTTCCTGCGTATCGGTGCTGCACATGCTATCCTTCTCTTTCTTCTTGCTACTTCCTTCTTAAGAGTGGCAAGTTCATCATTCCACCACGGCAGCTCTATACGTGTCCTACTTTTTAGTCTGGGTATCGCAATTTCACACGCTTGTTTTACTGATTCTATTACGTCATTAACCGTTTTTTCTATTTGTTCTCTATTGTTAATTTTTTCGATGGTTTCCTTTTCTATGTTCTTGTCTCTCCAAAATTGGGTCAGTTTCTCATGAAACTGATCCCATTTTGCCTTCCTCGTGTTATATATTCTTGTAGTTCTAATAACATTCGTGTGAATTGCGCTGCCCAGACGGAGGTTAAAAAGTATTGCTCCATGGTCAGAACTTGTGACGTCACTTGCCACTTTCCACCCGTCTATTCTCCCAAGCATGTTTGTTGAGCATGTGGTAACGTCGACGCAACTGGTGTAACGTTTTCCGCCCCGGATGGTGTCGAACGTTGGTGCTTTTCCTGTATTTAAGATATGTAAGTCCAATTCCTCAAACAGTCCTGCGATTGCCTCTCCCCTGTGGTCCACTCTTTCACTGCCCCACCATGTGTTCCAGGCGTTTATATCTCCTCCAAGGATTAGGTTTCGGGTTCCCATTGCTCTAACTGTCCTCTCAATAGCTTCAAGGTACGGGTCTATAGGCAAGTCTCCCTCCAAGTAGACTGATATTATGCCTATCTCCCATTCGGCAGCCTTGAGTTTTACGGCAACAATATTGTGTGTAGTCAAGGTTGGAAGTAGGTATGTTGTTATATTTTCTCCGAAAATCACTATCGCCGCCTTAACCACCCTTGTTGTGTCACTGCACTGCACTATTCTGCTGCCTGGGTATGTTTTCATTTTTCCGATATTCCCTATGTATGGTTCTTGGACTAAAGCAATTGATATTCCCATCCTACCTGCTTCGTTTATTAACTCTGCTGTTGCCAGCTCGCTCCTTTGGAGGTTTGCCTGGACCACTCTGATGTTTGTCTCCTTCATATTTGTTATTTTTTCAGCGCTTCTTTGTGTGCCCGGGACAACGTTAGCAATAGGCCACAGTGGACCTTGCTATGGTCTCCCATTTTTGACGAATGGGGCAATCTGAGCTGAAGGTGTTATGCTCGTCGTTATCAATCTTGGCTCTGCAGCAGTTGACACATTTTGGTGGATGGTTATCTTTCCAAAATGTGCACATTGCTTTCAGGTGTGGTCCTCCACAGTGGCTGCAAACGTCCTCGGTGTCCGTGCAGTACCTCTTACCGTGTCCATATCCTAAACAGCGCGAACACTGTATAAGAGGTGACTGGTCCGCCACCTTAATTCTTTGCATATCAATGTGGACCTTTCCCGTATCGATGAGCCGATTCCAAATAATAGGAGAGACTCTTGCCACTATATTTTTTGTGAGTGGATTTCTTGTGTTTCTTCGGTATTTTATTTCTATTCTGTTTTCTTCCCCCTTTATGTCTTCCAATAGATGCCCATTTTGGGTTCTTAAAGCTCTCACTATGTCCTCGTCCGAGTTACTGTCTAAAACTCCAAATAGTATTATAAGCGGATCTTTGTTTTTCATTTCTTCCACCTTTAGGGTACCACCTGCTTTTGTGAGTTTTTCCTTAACTTTTCCTATTTCTTCTTTTGTCTTGCATCCTACTATTATTTTTCTATCTCTTGCCTTTCTTATTCTATCAATACGTATTCCATCCTCTTTTGCATTGACTGCAAGTCTTATTTTCTCGTATACCTGGTCATTTGTTTCCCTGTCATCTTCCGATGTAACGACGACTGAGTGTAAAGTTGTTATTTCTGAGTTTACTTTCTTGTGTGTACCTACAACGACACTCGCATAACTTAATTTGTTCTCAAAAATTTCTTGTTGTTTCTTTATAATTTCTTTTAACTTTTCCATTTCCTCCCTATTCTCATTTAATAGTAAACAATGTTCTTCTATCTTTTTAATTAATTCTCCTTCTACTTTCTCTTTTTCTATTGTCTGTATTTTTGCCTTTTCTTCTTCATTTTTTCCTTTCCTGCTTAGAGTTTTTATTTCTTTTCCTTTGTCTGTAGCTCCATACGGCTTCCCTTCTTCTGCATCCTTCACCAGCTGGTACATTCGGGACATTGCTTCTAGAACTTCAGTTTTAATTTCCGTCTTGGTATTTCTGCTATTTCCCATTTGTAAGCTTGCTGCTGTCAGACATGCTTTGGCTTCAGTTATCCTATCCCTGTAAGTTCCGGCTTTTTGTGCTATTTTTCCAGTAATGTTCACATTCACTCTTTCCGTTGACATTGCTCCAACCGTTCTTTCCTTTTGTGGAGATTTCTTTTTTCCCTCAATTCTTGTTTCATTCAAAGGTGATATTTTGAGCGTTGCCTTTTGAAGTTCTGCTATTTTATTTTGCACCTGGCTTGTAGGGGTTTCCGATCTCTTGTCATGATTTTCAATCTGTTCTTCACCTGTACTTGCCCTTTCCGTGATTGTACCTTCCTCTCGGGAACTACCTGCACCACTTGGATTTTCCATACTTATGGCCCTTTTTTGTTTTACAGGGGTTCTGTGGCCAAACATGATTGTATACGTCAGAGAGACACGTCTTCGATGTAAAGATAAAAATATGATTTTACAAGTATTTGTAAAAGAAAGTTGTGTATAAAGTCGCTTTCAGTCAGAATTCTATACGCCAAAGGTAGCGTAAGTCTCAAGATCTTTGTCTTATATCTATACAAAAAGCTTAAAATTTTGTCAATAATAAAATAAAAAATAAAGATTAAATAGGAAAATTCCCAACTCTAAACTAGATGTCGCTAGTATACAATTAAATCGCAGTATAAAAAATGTAAGTCGAGCCGATTAGCCTTGTAAATGAGGATTGGCAGGAGGAGGGGCGGCGGGCGGCTAAGTTGGGTATCAACGGATCGGGCTCGACGAGACCAACACGCAGATGTAAAAATTTTGAAAATCGGGTAGGGGGTTCAGAAGATATTCTTGAAAAACCTGTGAAAATTACGAAAATTTAAGAAAATTGTATGAAAAAGGGGCGGAAAAATTAAAACTATTATTACCGAAAATTAGCAAGCGACGGGAGGAATCTAAAAAGGTACGTAAGTCAAAGGTGAGTGGTACTATTTCCTAATATTTAATCTAACTAGACGAATTTCTTATACCGCTAAGGTGCATTTTTCTAAGTATGAAAATTCATGTTTTTAACGAGTTTTAAAGAAAATTATTAATTGATTTCAGCGAGAGGGGTATCAACGGATCGGGCTCGACGAGACCAACACGCAGATGTAAAAATTTTGAAAATCGGGTAGGGGGTTCAGAAGATATT
>DVZK01000743.1:0-10959 GCA_018236665.1 Calephelis perditalis | reverse complement strand
ACCCGGGATTCGAACCCGGGACCTCATGCAGTCAAGTCCAACACCCGGACCGCTAGACCACAGAGGCGATAAATAAATTAAGACTAATCGCTTCCCAGCGTAAAGCTTTTTATAAAGCTGACTGAAAGCGGGATTGATTTTAAAGTTTAAAGCGTTTTGTGTTTTGTACATTGGTAGATGTGTGCGGTTCGGATGTAACAAAGTTATCAAAGTTAATAAGTAACCGCTCTCTTGTTTGTGCTCTTTCTTCACAGTCGAATGCCTCCCTGTACTTTATGAAAAAAGTTTTCCCTCGCTGCACTTCACAATAGCTTTGAGCTATGAAATTGTTCGCGAAATATAAACATGAAATGTTTGGATCATATGTAAAATCATTTTTTTTACATAGTTATGTATTTCGATTTCTTTTTTGTACATTTTATTTTATTCCAGGGCGTAGACTATTTTAAGACTTATGTATGAAGTTGAATCCTTCTTATTTTATGTTCGTATTGGTATATCTAATCTCTTCGATGATCAAATCGTAATAAATGGTGATAATGCTCGAACTTTAGTTCAGGCCAAGTCGATTGGTTATCCAGCTATGTTTTGCATGTCACATCTTTTATAAACAATGTTGACGATTGACGGACAGTTTGACATACCACCCATTTTTTTTATTCTTTACCAATTGTTTACATAATTTATAATGTTAAAGAAGTCTCTTTGAAGTTATTGTATTAGGAGAAGCCGATCTTCCATTAACCATTTAAGTTATACTCGTAATATACATTAACAGGTAATATTTATTACGTTACGAACGCAGTATGATTTAATTTTTAAAATAGTAGGTAAAAACGATGTAGTTTTGTTTGGTGTGAGCGTGCTTGCATGTGCATGTGTGTGGTGTATGTGTCAGTATGTGTGGGTGCATACGTATATGCTTGTGTCTGTAAATTTGCAATTTGCATTACAATACTTGCCAAAAGTGCCCGTTTTAAAGTAAATAGTTTTATTTCGTCGTAACGTAATCAGATTTTTTTATCTCAGCCTAGCTTGGAGCACAAAACATAAACAGGAGGGCAATCTACATACAAAATGTGTACGAACAATGCACACATTGACGACGTTCACGGACACGATATTTTGAACCAATGTAGACATTCGCTTGAGGTAGGTTTTTTGTGCATTAATGATGGTTTAATACTCTAATGGAAGAATAGAACAAAAGAAAATACACACATAATTTTATATCGTCACACCAAGTCTTTTGCGTAATAAACACTGAATATTGAGTGCCTATTGTAATGATCCCTGTGGATTTCGCTTCCTCCATATTCTAGGAATATTCTGTTCTTATAAAACGCCGGTTTCGGAGACGCAAGTTATGACTAATTCGAGAGCGGGTGTCATTAGCACGTGGCTTGTGTCAATTGAGGCTTTTATAATTTTTTGGAGCAACAAAAGAGTAATCATTACCCAGTGGACGGTTGTTGGAATTCAACATTATACTATCAGCTGTCGTATTTTAGACTTGCATTTGCAAATACCTAAGTGTTAGACTCGTTGTTAGATTAAACATAACTTTATTTAAAACTTCATTAATTCAAATATTATATTAACTTAAAAAAAAACTTCACGCCCATATCCCCGAAGAGGTAGACACAATCAGGGCACCCACGACTAGCCGAAGGCATTAAGCCCCACGATGTGACAGATGGCAAGCCTATCGCCAATCTGGCACATATTTAATCCCGAGCAACGTTATTTTTATTAGAAAATTGAAAATAAATATACATTTTCTAATTTTTACTGTTATCCGACCCGTGGATCGAACCCGGGACCTCAAGAAGTCAAGTCGGACGCCGGACCGCTAGAACACAGAGGTGATTAATGTATAAACTTGATACAATTAAAAATGTCTTGATTGCCGGAGAGTTTCTTTTTCCGTTCCTATTTCTGGCTTACAATGATTGAAGATGGTGATAGTTTACGGTAGATTGCACTACACAATGTGGTGGAATATGTACCTAAGTATGCTTAAAAAATTGTAACAACGTCTTATTACGTATTATTAGGTTAAATTCAGTTTCATTTTCTATTGAAATTTTTTAGTAATTCTTAGTTTATATTTCCGTTTATCTTCATGTTTCATTCTGAACAAGAAATGAAAGAAAACTAGATACTAATGCCACTAATGTTTTTTGCACATAAGCCAAAGACGATGACCCCAGCACGATCGCTCAGTGAAGTTGTTAAAAGCGAAGCACATACATGAGATTGTATTCTGTACCTGTTTATATTTTGTGCTTGGAGTCTTAAGCCATGTTGTTAAAATTAGTTTTACATTAATAAATAAAAATATACCATGAAATTATAACATACAATTTCGGAAGTTAAAGAAATTTGCCTGACAGGTTTTAAAGGAAAACATGGTAATTGTACATGTTTTAAACAATATTATAAGTCAAGGCTCTTAAAAACAGTAAACAAGAATAGAATACTTCTAAATTTGTCAACGGCAAAGGCACGAGTTGTTGTGCTTTTGTTAGAGAAGTCTAAAAATGTGCAGTGAATATTTGTGCATAAAGCTTCAGATAATAAGGGTACTTATGGTTAGTGCTTCAGATAATAAGGAACAATTCAGGATGCGGCTCGTAGTTTGATCCGCTTACTGACCCCGGAAGTAGGTCTAGCGGCTTTGGAACCAGCGGGCGAATAAAGCTGCAGCTTATCTATTAAATGCGAAGTTAACGATCAGGGTTTCTTAATCTGATTCGCTATGAAATGTCTGTACTAATTATACATATGTATATCTTCACGCCAAATCCCTTATGTGGTAGTGTGGAGTTTAGTACACAATTTATGTTATCTATATATACACATACATTCATATTCATACCAAGTTCCTCGCGAAGTAGGGCTTATCATTATCGAGTGCCAAGTGTTACCATTGCTACAGCCCTGCTTAGCTTTCTTTACATTTATTCCCCTTTTCATACAAACACGCCAGGTGCGGAGACTGATAATACCCGAGCGATTTGTTTGAGGAATGTTGACATACCTACGAAATCTCCCCATACGTACAACCATGCAAATAGGCATTGGTATACATATCTAATCTATCTTTGGTAGTGTCAATCTTTCATCTGACATTAATTGTCTCACAGTCAGTCACCTTAAAATTTAAAAACTGAATTAGGATATTGATTCTAAAGCTTTATTTTTGTCTCAAACTAGCTGTCCCGATGAATTTGGTTTCACCTGTTTCATTGTAGTATGGGGAATTTTTTAAATGTTAATCTCCTAGTTTCCTCGCAGTTTTTTTCAATTTTGCCCTGGACTTCCACAAATATTCAAAACTGACATCAGACACATCGGTCCGATCGTTTGGAAATTATGTGCGTGTTTTTGGCGATTGTTGTTTTTTCGGGTTCCAGCTTTTTCTTTTGGCTTTGTATTCTAGCCGCATCGGAAAACCGTATCTCTTAACATTGAGTACTACTAATAGTTTCTGTTAGAAAAATTAAATTATTGTTTTTTACTATTTTCTTGCAATTTTACCAGTTTTTCTCTTCATATGGACTCCTGACAATAACTAACACAATAAAAGTAACTAACATAATTGGTTCATCCGTTCACGCGGTTTGCGATGATCAAGGGAAATTGGGAATCATATATTAGAATAGATAATCTAACTAAATATTTTTTTATTTTTTTTAATCAAACGATACTTTGTGGAATTCCATTGTAACAGATTTGGAATAAGTCTGTATTTTGCTAATTCCGTGTAAGCAGTGTAACCACGGCGAGCACCGCGATCAGATCATGAATAGATTCCGAACTCGGGAAATTAAATAACTTGTCACGTCCTTCGTTCGTCGAAGAACTCACCACAGAGAAAACCAAATAGCACTCGACGTCGCCGCGATGCTGAGGCATCCTTAGGAAATCGTGTATGTATGCATTGTAATGCAACGTATCCATTACATTTTCCTATATGTGTACTTATGTGACTAATATACACAAACAAACACATCACTTGTCGAAACGTGATCAAATTTATGTAAGAGGGGTATGATCTACCTTCCCAAAAAACGAACCATCAAAGTCTGTCTGTTATTGGCCGAGTAATCGTATAAGAAACGTACCAAAAAACATACAGTCGAATTTATAACCTTTTGCTTTTTGAAGTCAGTTAAAATATATATCTGATATCTTGGTGTTGTGAATGTCTGTGGACGGTTGCCACTTCTCAGTTGTAAAGTGACTCGGAAGCGGAGTCATACCCACTAGACGCATTATTAAGACGTAATAAATGTTCCTCCGTCTATAGAAAAACACATGCCCAATATTTTATTTATGTAGGCTCCTACAATTTGAATAACGTTTCTCGAACCTGAGAGCTTTCCATAAAGGATTGCTTCACCTTTGAAACTGGAACTAAAAGCCTGTTGTTGTACAAGAAACTTTATACTTCATCATGTCGAAAGAAGCTTTACCGAACCGAACAACGGTTGGCATTAAAATGGGCATGTTATGCTTTATCAATACTTCTTAACTGATAAGTAAGTAAACTTAAATTAGCGAAGAATTTTAACTTAGTCCAAAGTTAGTAAAAGGATCGAAGATTAAAAAAAAAACTCCTTTTTCCTGTTTGAATACCATAATGTAATTGTTAACAAACCTATTCGTCAAGCGGGCGTTTACGCAACCCCCATCAATGTTGATTTCAGAAAATAAAAAAATGCACTTTTTCAGTTACATGCCCATGAAGTGAAAGTACAAAATGTTTCGTTTTTGTAGACTTCCTACGTAATGGACGTAATGTAAGTACCTATCAAATCCCTCCTCTAACATCCTCAGTGCTTGCCATTGTCGTGTGGCGGTCATGAGGGTAGGACAAACAAACAAACAAGAGGATTAACATCCGCCCTTAGTTTGGCCATGCTACATTAATGCATTATATTATAGGGTAAGGACATTAGTGCCACATCATGTAACCCGTCTTTTTCAATTAAAGTATTATAATATGTAACTAGCGGCCCGCCCCGGCTTCGCACAGTTATGAAATATACATATAAACCTTCCTCTTCAATCACTTTATTTATTAAAAAAACCGCATCAAAATCCGTTGCGAAGTTTGAAAGATTTAAGCATACAAACGGACATAGGGACAGAAGAAGCGACTTTTATATTATGTTTTATACTATGTAGTGACATGTATGTTATCTTCTATTGAAGTACAAAACCCGCGTGGGAGAAGCCATTCGCGTATTTTAGTTATGTCTGTGAACTAACTCAATTATTATTTCGGGATTTGTATACACTAATGCATAATACATTGCTTATATATTGGTATAGTTAAGCCCCAACCCACCGAGCCAGTAAATAAGCCGGGAGTTCCCCGTAATGAAAATGTACGTTCGTAATTTGATACTGGCACAATCGTCCCGATAAACGTGCCAGTTGCTTCACACAAAATATAATAGAACTTGCTAATGTTGCACAACACTAGATGTGTACCAGTTGGAAGTCCCACCGCTCGGGAAGTTAGCGAGTCTACTCTCATTTTTATAATAGAGTTGAATGAAAATACCGTCGTTATAAATAACATCAGTGTTTTCTTATTTATCTTATTCTACTACAAGACTTATAAAAAATGAAGAGTTAAGTCGCAAACAAATGCTTGTATTTAATTACAATGAGCTCAGTTACATATTGGTTCTAATGAGAAATGAGTGATTCTGCACGTATGTATAGAAAACGACAGTAATCGTATTGCGTGTGTCGAACGAGCATATATTACCGACACGCGATACACTCGTCGCCTGACGCGTTAACGAACCCCGCAAATCATTGGCGAAAGTAAAAGTGTAGACATAGCTACGACTCTTTTGTAATACATATCACGCTCATACAATTCATTAATGGCTGTCAGAAAGGGTTAAGTCGTGAATAAGCCAATTTGGCGAATTTGACGTGCGGCTTTCCATTTTATGGTTTTCTTATAATATTTATTAATGTAACAACGCGAGCGGCCTCCTGCTTATTAAAAAATTGTGGCTAAATGGACGCCAAAAAATGTTGTCAAAACCAGTTTTTGATCAAATGTCAAAGTTGAAAAATTGGTGTTTAGTTGGGCTGTGTCCTATAGCCCATGATATTTTCGGTGCATGTAAATGACATGCAACTATATTAATTAATTCCAGACTACAGTACGCAATACAAGTTCCATTTGGTAATGAAACGGAATTTTTTTCACTTTTAACAAACAGCTCAAGCTATATAGGTGAAAATTGACCATCTGTCATTAAATGTTATGCAAAATATGTATACATAACATACATACAACAATTTTCCTTAAAATCGGTCCTTTCATTGTGGTGTAATTCCTAAACATAAAATTAAACACTTTTAAAATATCTGGATATTTTAATCATAAATATATATTTTATCAGTCTTGCAAATGTCACGCTATATCGATTATATGTTTCAAAATTGTTATTTTATGACATAGCCTCATCTTTTTTTACTAAAGCATTTGAAAGTCAACCACAAAATGACCTATATCATTCGAACCAAGTAATATTTATAAAACAGTAGATCCATACATTTCGAAGTAAGGTTATCTCAGTTGAAAAATACGTAACCATTTTTCGGCAAAGACAAGATATACTAATATTTATTAGTGTCCTTAGTATTAATCGACTGAAATCATTTACTATATCGAAATATCGTACGTCGTTACCAAACAAATGGCCTCTTGCGGGCGGGATTTACCCATATTTTCTCAAGAATGATGCTTCGTAGTACAATTCGTAGCGGCCGCTTTGTAACCTAACGCCTACGAACTTTTCGCCGTTACGTGAACGGCCGTGGAGTCGCGAGCTTCCAACCTTTCAGACTTCAGTATGCCCTCAGACGCATGAGAGGTCGGCTGTGGCGCGCGTCGCGATATCATCCACATCACGCGTACGAAATGTGTGACAATAAATATTACTTCCTCTTTAATATTATGTAAACATATTTGACGTTTCATTATCCGGTCAGGTTGTTACATTTATACATTGTTCGGCAATTCAAAGGAACATCGATAACTAAAAGTCTGGGTAAGTTTTATTTTTCGGTTATTTTCATTCATATCAATCCTTTCTATCAATGTTTATCTTGTTTTATACTTTTGTCGTGAAATATTGACGTATTTAGTTATTTATACGGGATACTTACTTATATTTTATTTATTTATACGATTAAATAACTAAACGTGTTAAATCATTATTTGTTAAACGCGAAAAAATAATGTACCACAGACGAGGTGAAATCAAGCGCGATAGTGGTTTACAAACCAAATTAAATAAAATTTTAATTGGTTCTTAAGTAGGTGTTAAAAGACTTCGATTAAATTTATTTATTCATTAAAATACAGTTGTCATTACGGGTCATCCTTGTATTTAATACTTAGTGATTAAATATAATTCATAAAAAAAAAGTTTGAAAATTATTTAAAAAGCGTATTCGATTATTATCCATAAGTAACACATCAGATAAACAATATTTAAATTGTTTTGTCTTCAACATTATCGCAATCAAAACAGTTTTAGAACAGACAGATAGAATGAAAAAAAGTGAAGGTTTCAGAAACGTCACAGTAACGTATCCCAATAACTGTGTCAGAAATATATAGTGTACCTGTGGTACATCTCTTTCACAATTTTTGAATACGTACGTGGAGATATAACGAGGTTCTGATAGTAGAAAACTATTTCACGTGGAAGTTATTTGTAATCACTCTTCTCTTTTATTAATATTTCATCTAAAATTGTTTTGTTCTCTTTTCGGTATAACCTCACTTATTTTTTATGTAAGCTATGAGCGATAAAGCAAATGACTTTCCTGATAATAAAAGACAACCGTGGTCTATAGACACCATAGATTTTACAGGTTCATCGTTTTTATGCAGCAGGAGTATTAGGTTTAGTCAGCAAGTATACCGGCTACCCTGCTCTCCGGACTGGAACATGACAGAGTCTTTACGTCGGCAGGTATAGGTAAGGAAATAGGTCACTACCCGGACAAATTGTTGCGCCTACAGCACTCACCACCAGTGATCATGTAGGTAAATACTTATATCTTAACAAGCTCGGCTCTTATAAGCTACCTGGCAGAAAAGGAGATAGTCTATTTTACTCAGCGGACCCGGACCAACACGGAAATTATACCTATTTATGCTACTTATTTGTAAATTTGTTATGCACATTAAACAGTTAATTAATTGGTAAACTAGTGCATCGACTCAGTAGCCACACTATGTATAGGTTAGTATAAAGCGTCATGTATGCTAGTGTTTCGACTCAGTACTCACGCTATATATAGATGAGAATAAAGCGTCATGTAAACTAGTGTGCCGACTCAGTACTCACGCTATCTATATATTAGTATAAAGCGTCATGTAAACTAGTGTGCCGACTCAGTAATCACGCTATATATAGATGAGAATAAAGCGTCATGTAAACTAGTGTTCCGACTCAGTACTCAGTCTATCTATAGATTAGTATAAAGCGTCATGTATACTAGTGTACCGACTCAGTACTCACACTATGTGTAGATTAGTATAAAGCGTCATGTAGGTATACTAGTGTACCGACTCAGTACTCACTCTATCTATAGATTAGTATAAAGCGTCATGTATACTAGTGTACCGACTCAGTAGCCACACTGTGTATAGATTAGTATAAAGCGTCATGTAAACTTGTGTACCGACTCAGTAGCCACACTATATATAGATTAGTATAAAGCGTCATGTAAACTTGTGTACAAAATACATATTCACGGTAAAACGCCCATAACAGAAGTTAGCGCTCGACAGCGCTGCGGGACTAATGATCACACAATATCGCGACAAATTGTAATCGACGTTCTCGGGTACGCTCATTCACGCAATCGATACAAATATAATCGGATGTTTCCGGTATCGTGTGGGGAATAAATTTATTTATTTTAGGACACGCCCTATATTCTAAATTAAGAAAGTGGTACACAAAATAATAAGCTTAGAAACACTGCAAAAACCGACTGTAGCTATTTTATTTACCCAATAAATTCCCCTTTGCGATATATTTTTAGAAAGATAGCAAATGGTTCTGATACCATATCTTTATAAATTTTATTAACATCCTACTAGTAATAGGTTTTCAGTAACACTTAATAATATACATTTTCACTGAATTGAAAAATTAATACGTTATCTATATACATAAAAATAAATCATTAAATGTGTTGGTAAGCGCATAAGTTCCGAAAGACTATACCGATTTGGCAAATCATTTTTTATTGTGTTAGTCATCATCGGGTGAAGGTTCTTATGAAGAGTTAAACCGGGAAAGTTGCAGGGGAAATGGGACAAATAGTATTTTTTTATTTTTCATACAGAACGGTAAGTATAACTTAAAACCGCTTGTCGGATCATGATAAAATCATGACCTATCTTTTTATAGACGAACAGTCAACATTGGTTGGGTATTGGTCAAGTAATCGCGTGAAATAAACGTACATTGAATTAAGAACCTCCTCCTTTTTTAAAGTTAGTTACTAAAGTTTAAGTAAAGAATATGAAAATCATAGACGGCATTATGTAATATGAAAAGTATTTATTTGGGGTGTATGTACAGTATCAGTACATCGAAGACATTAAAGCAAATCCTATCTATTTTAATCCATACTGATCTATATAAGCGACTAGCCGACACAGAGGACTTCGTACGCTTGACATTAACACCTAATAAGAATTTGTATGGAATTTTTTTTTATGTTTTTCCCACTTCTTCTGTCATTTCGCGATTTTGCTCTTAACAAGAATCTTCTCCTGACAATAACTAACACAAATATGTGAAGTTGTTACAAAATTGTTAATTATACCCACATACTTTGCGACACGGTAAGGTGAAAATCTACAAATATATTTTAAAGTATTCAAAATCGTTGATAATTTTTTTGCTTACCCTTTTTTTCTGTTCACAATGTAACGATGTTATGGTATGATGTAACAAGCCTTTATTTATCTTGCAATGTATATTTTGTCTGAACGGAATTGCAATAATAAATATATAATATATATACCTATAATTAAGTATATAATTAATTGCAATTCCTCCTTTTTTGAGTCGATTTTGTAAATACATATTGTTATAAAGTTGCTGGAGAAAATTTTCAATTCTACATTAAAAATGTAGAAAATGAATAACACCTTCATTCTGTTTTCCTTAGAAGCAAAGCATTGTGTAATCGGTGAAAAGTTTAATACCGTTTGTGTCCTTAGCCTTTGGTCTCTCCAAAGTTAGATGTTCTACCGTCTTCACAATGGGGATTGCTTTGATGAACTATTTAATATAAATATCAGTTTATCGCTGCTGTTGTCAAGCGGTCCGGCGTCGGACTACTTCGTGTGGTCTCGGGTTCGATCCCCGGGTCAAGCAACAAAAAAAAATTAGAAAACGTATATTTTCAATTTTCTTATAAAATTAGCGTTGCCCGGGATTGGATATGCGCCCGGTTGGCGATAGGGTTCTGGGACTTAGTGTCTTCGGCTAGTCGTGGGTGCCGTGGTTGTGTATCTGCCTACCCCTTCGGTGAAGACAATTTTTATCTAATATAAATTGTTATGATTGTAGCATTATTCCACAATCTAACTACATAACCTAGCTTATTATTATTAATAAAAATAGACTAAAGTACTCCAAGGTTCTAGATGATGTGTGTGATACAGTAATGTCATATTAAGTCTTCGAGCATTTTAATATAATATGTTTATTAAGGCCCCATACTCAGTCAGCCAGAAGAACCAATCGCCGCACTCCCTCGTTCCATGATTACTATGAAATATTGCGCTCTAAAGTAAATGTCATAAGCGACAAATCACTATTTTTGACAATATAAAAGTAATTTGAAAAAAAGTATAAAAACTGAAACACTTATCTTTTA
>DVZK01000742.1:0-10962 GCA_018236665.1 Calephelis perditalis | reverse complement strand
GATGCCTTCCATTTAATTTTCACAGCTTTTTTTTTTTTTTTTTTTTAGAAATTTCTTTAGTTAGAGATAAACTCGCCTTTTGTGCATTTTACTTTTTACTTTTCATGTATTTTGTGTATTTTTGTTTTCTGTGCGCAGTAAAGTGTTAAATAAATAAATAAATATATACAACCACACTATAACATTAGTAGGGACATGGACTAAGTGCGCCAGATCTCTAATTAAGGTAAGGCATCTGTTTCGAACTCCGTCAGTAATCCCTTAGGACCTACAGTACTATAAAATTGTAATGTCTCAGCTTCGGGAATTCCCTTAATGTGGTTGTCTCTAAAGTGACACATTACGTAATTAGGAAGCCATTTCGACTTGCCTAAGTTATAAAATAGCTAACGTTTACTTTTATATTTTCACGGCACTTTTATTTCAGTATCATTATTATTTATTTATGTACATTAAGAGCACCATAACACGGTATGTCCCTAAATCTTGTTCCATACTCTGGGGTTGCCTGGAAGAGATCACTGAATTGGCGATAAGGACGCCTTTGTATATCTTATATGTTTGTTTAATGTATTTATAATTTCTCTGTATTTGGTGCACAATAAAGATTTATTGTATTGTATTTAATTGTACATTGGGGTCATTCTAGGCATTTTCATATGACATTAATATGATTGATAAGATAATATAAGAATAAACTATAGTAACATGGTTTAAAAACGGTGCTTGTTTTTCTTATTTTTTATTATTCTCTTTTATTTTTATCCTTACAAAACTGAAGACTTGAAAACGGCATTTTTTTAACCCCGGCGAAGTGTTATGATTTTGGTCTGTCTCTCCCTCTCTCTCTTAAAGATTTCACTGGCTTACATTCATATATATATATATATATAAAAATTAATCCACATTTTGAGTGGTCATCATGTCACGCCCGAACGAATTGACTAATTACGCTATTTTTTTGTTGTATTAGTTATTGTCTGACGAAGGTTCGTATGAAGAAAAAAAAACAAGAAAATTGCAGGGAAAATAGGTAAAATAATACTTATTTTTAGTCATACAAAGTGATAGTCGCTGTTAATGTCCAGCAATACGATGTTTGACCGGTCTGCTAGTATCCAATATTTTTTTAATTGTTATCTGTCGTTTATGGCATAGACAGATTAATATTAACATCTAGGTCAAACTTTATCAATATCGGAAATCGAAATATCTACGCTTCAGTATCAGTAATTAATACGGAATAAAAAAATGTTTACTTAACACAGTTTTGATTTTGTCTACGAGTCTTTGATGTTTTTACTCTTTTTCAAGTTTTTTATTAAAATAAATTCTGGAAAACTGCAGGGAAAATGGGAAAAACAGTTTTTCATTTTTTTAAACATAGTTTAACAGCTCTAATCCATACAAACTTTTAGCAACTATTAAAGTCAAGCGATAAGAAGTTCGCCGGGTCGGCTAGAAGGTCATAAAATTGATGTTTTGTAAGTATCCCACGTGCTCATTAAAACTGTATTTAATAAGGCGTACTGGTTTCTCCTGCAACCGCGTATGTAACGGTAAATACGATGTAGCATGTCCATGTTTGTAACCGCTTACGGTAAGATGAATCACCTTTTGACCGACATACGATGTCACTTAAGCTTAGGGTTGACAACTCGTGATTTTTTTTTTAAATCACAAATTTGCATATACCTTATCTTTTCTCACTCTGAATAGTCTGCTGCCTTTCTCCATGCCTGGCAGTTAATACGAGGCGAGCATATATTAAATCAGTAGTCACCAACAAGATGTGGTAGAATGCCTTTTCTTAAACTCACGTATTTCCCATACCTATCATTGTTAAAAAATAAGAAATAAAATTGCACTTAGAAGTACGATCTAAAGTAAATATTGACAAGGGAAACAAGCGCCGGCAAAACTCATTAGTCCTGTATGAAAATACCAATGAAACAGATTACACTCAAATATTTTTTGCCGTCTTTATTATCATATGTCTACAATATTAAAGTAATTATTTTTCTTACCAGTCGTAATAGATTTCCGGAAACAACGTCTGATTTATTATTTAGCAGTTCTGGCAAATTTCGTTCCAACCGTTTATTTTGTTTGGGAAAAATTAAAATGTTCTTTTTCCTAATTTCCTCGCAGTCGATCGGGATAAAAAGCACAAGATGTTTAGCCAAATCAGTTAAGCCGTTTTTGAGTTAAAAACAATGTAACTAACACGACTTTCTTTAATATGTATAGATTGCAGGCAAACTTGTTCAAAAGGCAAATAAAAAAATCCCAAGTGTGGACTTTACTAAACTTAAATTAAGAATAATAATAATGACATACATCCCTGGACAAGTTACACAAATTGAATATAACGCCAAAGTAAAAAACTGAAGCTTGTTTTATGAGTGTTAGTCAACAATTCTAATAAATATAATTACTTAAATACATAAAGGAACAACTTTAATAAACACCCAGACCCGGAAATGCAGATAGAATAAATCTATAGTCCGAATAACTTAATTAATGTGTAACGTATCTGTATTTTTTTTGCCAACCCTATTTTAACTGATATAAAAAGCATGACTTTAAAGACGATGACACGAAAGCTATTATTCCTTGCTCAAACGCTAGTCAACCGGGGTCAAGTAAATAGTGAACAAAGAAAGGAAAACTTATAACGGTGTTTAGTTTCCCTCCAATACTTTTAATGAATCTTTTTGTGATCCAATTAGTTGCCTAAACTTATTGAATACTAGCAGCCCGTCCCGGCTTCGCGCGGGTGGACCAATATCTGTGTTATTATACATATAAACCTTTCTCTATCTATCTATTCCAAAAACCGCATCAAAATCCGTTGCATAGTTTTAAAGATCTAAGCATACATGGGGTCAGACAGCTGAAAACGACTTTGATCTATGTAATGACGAATGATTATAATCAATACTAATTTCCAATGCCAGACTGGTTACAGCGAAGTTCGTACCACTTGTCGTTTTTATAGTTTGTATCCGCTGTAGGGATGTGATGACCCCATGCTTTAATAGTTTCCATGCTAGGTCAAATCAAATCTATTTAAAACTAGGTAGTCGAGTGTTGTGTAGTGGCTCGTCAGGATTAGTAGCACCGTCTTGCCTACTCCTATCTACAAAACGTTAGTGCTCACTGTTATATCTATGTAGTTCCCAGCTTTTTTTATGACATTGGAAGGCAAACAAGCAGACGGATTTCCTGATGGTAAGAAATTTACGCCGCCTAGAGACACCAAAGGTGGTAATAAAGCACCATTACACAAGTGGTACAAGTGGTAGTGAAGCATTTTTTATATTAAAATACGCAAAGGTTTCACCAAGTGCCAAGCATAGAAACAACTCAATATATTTTTCTATATTAGCTATTCTTGTTTATGTATGCTAAATAAGTTTAGACTACGACGGGACTAGCGTATTCAAAATTAATAAAAGACCCTTAAAAACTAGAAAAAAAAATCTGATTAAACAAACTCTGACTTTGTCGCTATAGTGTTCCAATTTGGAGGGTACGGTATTCACTAAACTCACACACACAAGAGCTTTGAGATTATGGACAAAAAATACTTCTTAGAATAATGTAATTAAAATTCATTGGCTTCCTTTATAAAAAATCTTATAACATATACAGTAAAGCTGAAGCTCCCAGTACGCATGTTTTTGTCGCAATGTTTTAGTGATTGATGTACGTATAGTGATCATAATTTGCTACCGACCGTTGTTCGTATCCAATACAAGTTCAATTTACTCAGTAGACTACATGACGGTACAATTTAACGACACTGCAGGCCCGCTTCCAATTAAACTACTCTATACAGTAATTGAGTTAAATGATAAAAAAAAACTCACCATTGCCGTTGTCTGGTAACGCATGCAGTATCCCACAAAGGGTTTTCGATACCAACGACTGATTATCTACAGAATTATCTTCATTTATTTCAATAGCCGGTTCGAATAGAGCAAGATCTAAACCATCCATATCACTTCGCGTAGAAACCTGATCTTCTTCCACGGTGTTAACAAAATTCTCCGGAGATTCCACGTTCTTCGGACTACGACTGCAAACACCATCGCTGAGAGGATCACAGCAGCATGTATCCGAAAATGGTTCGAAATCTCTACAATCAAACTCACAACGCTCAAAACTATCGCAAGTACAAGAGGAGAGAGCGTCTGATTCTGATCCTTCAACTAACAACAAGTTACTGCCTTGCACATCGTGTAAGGGATCTGTTTTAGCCGAAATATAAAACCCACTTGGGTTAGGCACTTTCTGCACTTGCACTGGAATATTACCATCTAATCTTTCACAGGAAAGCGACCGATCTTTCTTCAACATCAGAGCATGTTGCAATTCTGAACGACAGTCTTCGTAATGTGCAAAACTGGATGTATCTGTTAAATTTGATGATCTATCCACAGAATAAACATCGGCATATGGATCCCCATTTTCGCTTTGTAAGCGAAAGGGAACATGTGGACGGGTCCCCACAAATATTGTGGTGTATGGGCAAGTGTGAGGAGGTCGGGAGCGGTCTGTTCGACGAGGATAGCTTGCCGCGAAGGGATTGTGAGGCAAGGCCCCTTCATTATTTATATACGCCTCACTCGTCGACAGCACGTTATAACGCCAATCAGGCATTGCAATAACACCATCACTTCTCTAATCAAGGTAAGTAACACTTCTCACTCCTGTCATGTTAGATCATGACACACTTTCCAAGTCACAAATGTTTACTATTGGTATTATCGCCGGTCCACATTTGCACCTGTATACAGAACTTTAGTGAACATGTGTCTACACTAAAACTATGATAATTTTAGGCGTTATTGGTCTATTTGACCTAAATACACAAATCATGTTTTAAATAGAAATTTGTCATGCTGGCATTTCATAAACTGTATTAATTATAGCTTCTTTGATCTTACTATTCTACTACAATTTTAGTCACCAATACAGCTTGTACGTGAACATCACTACATAGTATAAAACAAAGTCGCTTTCTATGTCCCTTTGTATGCTTAAATATTTAAAACTACACAACGGATTTTGATTCGGTTTTTTTAATAGATAAAATGATTAAAGAGGAAGGTTATTGTGTAATATATTTCATAACCGTGCGAAGCCGGGGCGGGAAGCTAGTAACTTATAATTTTGTAGTAGTCCCGTTATCATTATGGTCTACAAGAATTGTTTTTAATGACTACAAGATCATTAATAAATCAAATAGTTGTTATTTACTACAAATCTACTACAAGATTAGTTACATAAAAACAGCTTGCATGTGAACTTAACTAATCAACTACAAGTTATATGAACACAGCTCGTACAGAACATAACTAATTTTGTAGTAGGTAGTTCCGTTATTAGTATGGTGTATTACAAGATACGGACACTGGTTTGCTAATTACTAAAATTAATAACGACAAAATGCCAAAGTGGTACACAAATGACTTCAATTTGTAGAACTTGTGTAAGTGTATAAAAGGTCAATGGCTGGGAGTCGTGCTTAGGAAACGCAATTATTTTGTAAGTATACGTTAAAATTGTTATAGCGGTTTGATAATCACAGATGCGGGCTTGTGACGGACTACAGATAAAAAAGACCATATCTATATATTAATACGTGATGCCAAAACTTTGGACCCCTTTTTACGAAAATATCGCGAACGGAGGAGCATAAAATTTGGCACACTTATAGTTTATGTGTTGGAGAAGTGCAGAAAGTTAATATTTTTCAATAATAATAATGCTTAAAAAGTACATTAAATAAATAAATAAAACATGACCCACACTACCATACATTTGACACACACAAAAAAATATATTGATGATAACGATAAAAGATCACAGATGGCGCACTAAAAAGTTTGGAAACAAAGTATTTGGTCTAGCGAAATGAAGTTGGCGTTCTTATCAATAAGATATTAAAATTAATTATGGTCGAATTTCGACCAACGGGCGACCACTAAAAATGTGTGAGTTGAACACTGGTTTAAAAAAAAAAGAAAAGAAAAAAAACTAATATTTTTTTCTTTTCTTTTTTTTTCTGGTTTTAAGTAGCGACGAGATACATGCACCCATCATACCATGTTCTTTACATAAATTACTATTAATTTCAGGTCTTATCGCGTTGGTTCCGATTAGCATCGGTAAATTACATTTGGCGTGTAACCTGACCCCTAAACTAGACTAAATAATTTAATATTAGTAGAATTGAACAATGTAGTTGAATTCACTCCAACGTAAATTACAATCGTAGCATATTGAACTTTAAAAACTTGCAAGGATGGTTTTAAAATTGGTATATTCATTTCACTATTGTGATATACATTACACTAGAATGTTCTCGATAATTATACAAGGAATATTTTAGTGTCTTGGTGATATTGCTTTTATACAAGGATGAATCAGTGTTGAAATTCAAATATTCGAGTTACGTTACTTTGTAAAAGGCGATGAAAACAAGTTAAAATGATCGAATAATTAATCATAAACAACATTGTGAGAGTTTGAACAGTGATACAATATAGCAATTTGTTTTTTTTTTGGTTATTGCAAAAGTGACAAAACTATGTTTACGTGAATGTAGAACTGAATCTTCTAGTCAATCCCGGTAAAAATCTATCGGCAATTCATTTTTTCTACGACAATGGAAGGCATCAAAAAGACAGATTTCCTGATGGTAAGAAATTCAAGCCGCCTAGAGACACCGAAGGTGGTAATGGTGCGTTGCAAACCAGAGGCCGGGATGTTAGGCCTTGAGCAAATGTAAGTTAACCGACTACCTTACAAAGCTTTTACAAAGGAGCCCGGACCAACACGCACCTGACACCTGTCTCTTAACTTTCATTTTGCTCGACATTCAGTATCTTCCGTCAACAAATAATTGGCTCGCATATATCTATCTTAATGACATCAAGCGATTTTTTCTTGGGTGTATTTAAATATTGTGCCCAGCATTTTCGGAACAGAATTTAAGATTGAATAAAGACAATTAAATCACAAGTGGTTGTGGATGTTTATTATAGATTTTGGATGAAAAAGTTCTGAATCTCACAGCATAGTTTACTATTTAGGAAGTGTAAGTGTGTAGTTGTATTAATACATTTAATATATGAGTACAAATAAATAAATCTTTAATAAAACAGAACCTTAGTATATAAGAATAGGTAACAATGTATACAGTTATCAGGCTTCATTATTTATTATCCAAACCTAAATCGTTCTAGCGTTATTGCTATAGTCTGTACCAAACCCAAAACAATAAACACCATTGGCCTTTGAGTACAAAATAAGCCTATTAAATAATTTCTTTATTTGCTTAAAAAATGGGAAGTGTTTTTTTATACATATTCAAGATTTGGCTTGCAGTAATTATGCATTTTTTATTATTTTTTTTACTTTAATTTTTGTACTGTTTTATATTATTTATATCTGCCTCGATACTTATTGAAATTATAATTTTGACACCTCTGGATTAACTCGACGTCAATCGTCGATGTCAACGGTCATTCCACTTTGTACCAGCTTCGTAATTAGAAGCAATGTTTAAATGAAAAACAACAACATTGGCTATAATACTGTGCGAAAAACTATATAGTTAATAACTTTATTTATTAAAAGACAAATTAATTAATTAATTTAATTTTTATTTTATTTAATTTTTATTAATTTTATTTTACCAAATCGAAACATATGCATGTTTCGATTTGGTAAAAAAAGGAACCTAATGTCTGAAAAGTAAAAATATTCACTTTCTGTATTTTTTTGATATAAGTAAAGCATTTCATTTTGTATTACCTTGAATGTTAACAAAGCTAGAAAAATATGGCATTCGAATTAAATCATTAGAGTGGTTAAAGGAAACAATGTGTTGAAATATTAAGAATTTTTTTACACCTCAAAAGTCTACGCCTCACATTATTTTTTTCATAACTGTGGTGTACCACAAGGTAGTGTTTTGGTGCCATCACTTTTTTAATTTATATAAATGCCCACCTGGCGTTATTAACTATGATTCAATACTATTTTCTGATGATACTTACTACCCTCTTCACTATTGCAAAAGTAAATTTGATTTGAAATAGGATAAAAATAACTTTAAAACAAATCTTTCTAAGACAAACTAGTAGAGTTACGAGCACATTGTAAGAAAACTAAAAAAGTAGATGATAGATTCACGTATGTTTTGAGAATAAACTAGAGAAGACGCGTCTCCTTCAACTTGTCATGGATATGTTTCCTCGGTTCTACAATATGAATTCCTATTTGGGTCCATTCGGTTGATCTGGTTAGAATCTTAAACAAGTATATCAGTTACATTTTCGTAAGATAATTTTTAAATCTCTGAAAACTTGATCTTTATATACATTTGGTTGTTCGTGTATTCGTAAAAAATTATAACATCATTAGTTTAAAACAACTGCTGAAATGTAAGGTATTTTAAAAGTATCTTCACGCCCATATCCCCGAAGAGGTAGGCAGAGGCACAACCAAGGCACCCACGACTAGCCGAAGACACTAAGTCCCACAATGTGATAGGTGGCAAGCCTATCGCCAACCGGGCACATTTCCAATCCCGACCAACATTTTTTTTATTAGAAAACTGGAAAAATCCAATTTTCTTTTTGTTGGCCGACCCGGGATTCGAACCCGGGACCTCATGCAGTCAAGTCCAACCGTCCAACCCGGACCGCTAGACCACAGAGGCGATTATTATATTAGAGAATTCAAGTAAACTTTAATTAATATATATATGTCAACTTTAAGTGAAATGTAAGCCAAAACATTTTTAAGATTTCATTCCAAGTCAAAATGTGGCTTTAAACTTTCTAAGAAAATAAATGGTTTATTGATGATGTTTTATATTATATTTAATTAATTTTACATATGAATACGGCACATATTTTTGCTATTTATGGTGTATTTGTGTCAAAAACAGAATATGAAACTATTGCAGATTATTTTTTGTCAGTTTCAGATATTTAATTTTTGATGAAGTTGTAAGGGTAACTACTAAATATAGTAGCTATTCAAAAATAATGTTATTTAAACTTGCCATTCACGAAAACTACCCAAAAATTACTTCGGATTCGGTTACAGTTACGAATATACTTTCGGAACAAAGCCGAATATGCGATGAATTTGGAGATGCAGCTTCATGTCATTCTTATTGTTTTTTATTCATTTACATATAAACATATAAAGAAAGTATTAAAAAAATGTTTTTTGTTCTTTTTGTAATCCTTGTTATTTTATGATAAATAAAAAATAACATAATTTAAAGCGATACTTTTATACGGATTTTTTATAAATAAGACCTACAAAGACCAATTAGTACACATAAGACCGTGTACACATAATTGGATAACAAAATTATGTATATTTCGTACTATAAAAGGATATTAACTAACTTATTAATTCGTAATTCTATGAAACGCGATATTAAACAGTTGTGTAATAATACATAATGATTTAATATACAATGATAACAAGATAATATATTGTAAACTTGTGTTGTGAACTGGTTTAAGTGATATAAACTTGATCGATTTGGAGATGTGGGTACAATCATTGACAAAAGTGTTTAACAGGTTTTTCATTATTTTTAAATGAAGAAACACTTGTACTCAGTACAAGTAGTAAGTACATTTTCTTCATTTAAAAATATATGAATATTTGGAAGTTTTACCAAGCGCCGACGATGGAAAAAATCAAATATATTTTTTTATTATTTAATAAAATTAATAAACAAGTAAGAAAACATATATAATATTACTCAAATGTTAAACTTTCAACAAAATTAACGTAGCAATTAACGTTATTCTAGAGTAGTAAAATAAAATTTAAAGTGAAAACTTCTTTAGCTGCGTTGTGCACTTTTTTTAGAATGGGTAAAAACTTCTAAACTCGCGTTGGGACACGTGACCTTATCGAACATTCGTAAGACGGCGCAGGACATTTGTGCGAATATTTGTGTACGATAGCGCTATATATGAATATCGTATTTTGCCACATAAATGATAGTACTTTCATACTGGTAATTAAAGCAATTCGTGCAAAATTATTCCCCAACCATTCCAAAATATCAAAAATGCACAACGTTAATATTCAAGTTTTCACTTCTGCCAGCACTCCCGGAGTGCTGGCATTTTTTTGTTTAAATAAAATGTTAAAACTCATTATGTAACTTAGACCACAGACAAGAAATCCTAAAACTTTTTATTTGAAAGTAAATCTTAAAGAGAGAGAGTAATTTTGCCATGAGGTACATTTGTCTTGCTTTAATGCACCGTATATAAAAGAGACGAACATATTATCATAAGTAAACAAAAGTGACTAGTATAGAATACTAGAGTAGGTACAGGTTAACAGTGTAATATATATTTTTTATTATTTAATGTTTTTAATTTAATTAAATGTTTGTAAATAAATAAGTATGTAAAATGTTGTATATCAAGCTTGTTTACGAAAATAAATTGTTTTGTTAATCTCATTAAAACTTATCGCGATATTAAGGTGATTGGAGCTGTCAACTGTCAATGTCAAAATGTCAATTACAGGTGGAAGTTTTCTTTTTTTTGGTAGATATGTACGTAACGAAAACTAGCTATTCAATATTAATATTTATGAGAATAACGGTTACTCTCAGAGACTTAATTAAAGAAATAAACGAATTAAGTCACAATTTTGTTTTGTGTTTAAAAATGCAAACTTAATGACTGATTAAAACATTATTGATGTCTCTGAGTACGGCGACAAGAAACTCAAAAAAAATATAAAAAATATTTCCATTTAAAAATGCAGACCGATCTAAAAATAATTAAAGTTTGAACAAAATATATAATAAGTAATAAAAATTGAGATACTAAATTATTTAAATACACCAAAAATAGTGATGTAAATTGCGATTTGAGTGTATTTATAGATTTT
>DVZK01000741.1:0-10965 GCA_018236665.1 Calephelis perditalis | reverse complement strand
AGGGGTAGGCAGGGGCACAATCAGGGCACCCACGACTAGTCGAAGACACTCGGTCCCACAATGTGATAGGTGGCAAGGCTATCGCCAACCGGGCACATATCCAATACCGGGCAAAGTCAATTTATTAGAAAATTAAAAACAACGTATAGTTTCTAATATTTTTTGTTGCCCAATCCCAAGATCAAACTCGGGACCTTAATAAGTCAAGTTTGACGTCGGACCGCTAGAACACAGAGGCGATAATAATCGTTTTTATATAAAACGACATTAAGATAGTAGACATAAAAATTCACTTTTTTGCTTTATGGCACGGTAATATAATATACAGTATTCTGTCTATTAAATCACCTACGCGTGTCGAGTCTGGTATCTACACACTTGGTACAATACGTGGTACACACCATTTGCGGTTGCACTGTTGATTTTATAATGGTGTCTTAACAGTGACAGAGAAGGTGTAGCGGTCGTGTCGGTGACAATGTCATAATGTGTAGGTTTTGACCGAAATGGAAATTCTATTAGAGGGGTGAGAGGTGAGAGCATAATAAATATTCCAAATAGAACAAGGATATAGACGATTTTATAACCGCATCCGTTTTAGAGATGCTTGGTAAAAATGTAACTATTCCAGATATTAGCATTTCATTAGATATCTTGTTTCTCACTGTAGTAGTGAATTTATATAGTCCGGTTTTGGTGTTTTAATAGAACACTTATTATATTTATATCTTGTGATCAAGGCCGAAATTGGAAAATCAACTGCATGTTTGAACTCACTGCAGCAAAAGAAATCAAATCAAATGGACTTATGATGTCACACTGTATTGGTCAATAAGCAGAGACTGATGAGTGAAGACCATTTACTCCCACCGTTTGTGTGTTAATTCAACATATCTGCCTATATTGATCATGTACAATATCTTGAGCCTGTCTTGGTGTAATAAATTTTGTAGGAATGTGCTGTATTAATCATAAGCAGTTTAAAACATACCTACTTCAAATTTCCAACTTTTGACGATTTTCAGAAAGTTGCCTTCAATTTTTTTTTTGAAAGCTAGAGCCACATCTATCAATGAGGGCACTCTTTTATGTTTAGTCACAGTTATACACATTAACTCCATAAGAAAGCATTAAGAAATAATATCAAGCTATTAAACGTATCTGCAGCAGATCAGCTATTGATAGGTGAACCTATTTTTTGTAAAGACCATAGACAAATATTTCAAGCCCATGAAATAACATGGGCTTCTTATGACTTCAACCTATGAAATAATAGTCCAGCATACAAACCATTAGACCAATAATGTTACAATAACAAATTGGATACACACCAAATTGGATTAAAGTGGACAAACTTCGATTTGAATAAACAGGTAGATAGCAGTTGAATGTGCTGAGACAATTAAAAAACTGTTACAATAGATAAGATAACAGATCAATAGTACAAAAAAATAAGTAACTTACCTCATCATCTTCATCATCACTGCTCAGTGCAATAACTTCCTCTTTATTGTCTATAATTGTAATATCATCATCTATTACTGTCTCTATACTTTTTGGTTTACTGACACTATTTAACTTCTTCTTAATTTTACTTGTAAAATCATCCACATCTAAATTTGTTAAATCACAAATATTGTCAGGAGATTGATTCTCTTTATTATGGGACATGTTGCTACCCTTGTTTACAGATCTATTAGAATTATTTCTATAAAATTCCAGATTGTCTAGATGTGTTAAATCACAAACTTCATCAGTGGTTTTATTTATTGGTTCTCTATTAGTAGATTTATTCATACTAATACTAATGTCCAGATGAGTTAAATCACAAACTTCATCAGTAGTTTTATTTGAGGTTTCTCTATTAGTAGATTTATTCATATTATTACTAATGTTGTGTAAAGGGCTTGAGAATGGAGAACAAGTTATTCGACTAGAATTTGCATTGGACTTTTCAGGAGTTTTATCACATCTTATACTGACTTCAGGTAAACTTTCAATTGAACTGGATTTACAGATTTGGTTGGACTGAAATGATTTTTAAAATTAGCACAAGAAAATATAAACAATCCATGTTATGTTCCGAATAGATCATCTCACTAGCAGTCTAGCAGCTTTTACAAGGCAAGCTTAGGTTAAATAGGTAATTTTGAACAAGACTATTAGCGTTAGATTGTTGCGCTCCAAATGACTTGAACAGAACTCTACTACATATACCTGCTGCCAAAATAACAGAAGTTTGTTTTGTAGTGTTTTCTTGGATAGAATAGTAAATTTGCACATTGGGAATAGCACCCCGGCTACAAAAGCAAAGCACCCAACACATCATTTGTGTCAATATGGTCATAGTTGTCTCTTACCATCAAGAGAGCATTGTGCATGTTTCGTGCCTAATCTGATAACAATCAGTACCTTTTCAAGTCATAAAAATTAAAAACAAAATGGAACCAAGTAATGGTAAATATTTTCACCTTCTTAATTAACAGGTATTCTAAAAGCAAAAACAATTAAAATCTTTTCAAAAATGGTTAACATAAGATTAAAAATATATGCCAGATTTAAACAAAAATATGTTGCGTAATACTGTACTATTAATTGGAAATTATAACTCACATCATCAGACTGTATAAAATCAGAATCATCACTTTCATTGTTCTTAGGCATTATACCCAAAATGCTCATGCGAGTTGCTCTAGACATCACTAAATGATCATCGTGATCATCAAGATCATTTTCATCCTTGTCATTACTCTCGTCTTTGTCCTTTTCTTCACTAATTTCATCACTTTCATTTGTTACTTCATGATTAGCATCAAGTTCACCTGCATCAATAATTTCTTTATTGGCTGTGACTACTTTTACTTTACAGTTTTTCCGTACTGTAGATTCACCAATTTCATTACTAAAATTAATGTTTTCCTCAGAAGTTTTCAAATCATTTTCATCTTCACTTCTGTCATACTCTGTGGATTCTCCACTGTCACCAACAGTAGATTTTGTAAGATGATTTTTAGGTATTTCCGCTGGTTCATCATTTTCATCATTACTGTATTCATAGTCTGTTGACTCTCCACTTTTATTACTTTGTATAGCCTGTTTCTGTGGAGAAATTTTGTCTAAAGATTCATTATCTTTGTCATAGTCACTTTCCTGATTATCATAATCAGTACTACCAATACTCATATTTTTTAAATCTAATACACGCCTTTTCAGATCATGTTTAGCTGGTGTGTCTTTAAGACATTGCATTTTTTTGTTTTTATTATGCTCTATGACAATAGAGTTGTCAGTATCTGAATCCAAAAGGAATATCCTTTTCTTGGTTTTTCTACCAATAAATGATTCAGACAGTCTTGAGGATTTTTTCCGACGCTTTGGTATCATTTCAGGTGATACTTGACCTAGTAAATTAAAATTCAAATATTATTGTTCCTTTCAATGACATAAAAGCGTAGACAGGTGCTCAATTATAAAACTAGTCATCAAGCGTGAGGAGCATAATCTTAATATTGATGTGACATCTAATCTTTAGTGAATTATGTTAAAACTGATTATAATCTAACACTTAAGTACCTTATAACAACTGCCCCATTTCTTTGCTTGTCTTTTCACTTTTACTAAATCGATTTTGATGAAAAATAATCTAATGTTACCTTAAACTAAACTACATAAGGCTAATATTTCTTTACAATGGCCTTTAAGCCCGTCACACACGTAGCTATAATATATATTAATATGCCGCACTATAATATATATTATAGTAAGCTACCACACGCGGAGACGATGCTATAATATATATTTCACCCTCATTTGTTGATGGTCGGCCTAGCTTTAATAAGTATTAATATGCAATAATATATTCATTGGTGGCGTCATAGAAATATATATTATAGTTGTGTGTGCAGTCGCTTGAATATTTGTATAGAAATATTTTGTAATATGTCTTGCTATAGTTCATATTAATTTATATTATAGCTATGTGTGTGACAGGCTTTAAAATTGGTTCAGAAGCTTTACAGCTTATAAATAATTATAATAAATAAATCTCTCTTTTCCATTATAAAACTGGATATTCCACTTAGCAAATACAAACCATCACTCTTCCGCTTTAATGAGAAGCCTTCTAACATTGACAAATACTTCATTTAAAGTAAAAAAATAGTTGTTTCTTTTTTACTAACAATAAACACTTAGGTATATTATAAAGAATTATTATTTACAATCTAGACAAATTTTAATTTTTCAATTTTGAACAATCTAAAAGTAAGGTGAGAGTTTTAAGTGACAAATGTCAATTGAATGGAATAGTATATAAAATGAGGGTAAGCAGCAAAAATACTAAATGGTTAAGAACTATAATTATTTATCAGAACTACAATTCAATCATTCAAGATTTACAAACCTCATAAGTTTTGCAAACATAAAATCTTACCTATCAATGTTTCTTTTTAAATCAGTATATTTTACTGTAACAAATTACAGATAAAATTTTCTATATATAAAAACCATATTGATGAAAAGAATAATCATACAATAATATCTCAAACTAACCTTCGTCTTCTGAAGAACTTGGTACAAACTTGGTAGGTGATTCTTCAGACTCTCTTCTCCTAATCTCTTTTAATCTATTATCTGTTCAAAACAATTAATTTAATTTGTTTAATTGACAAATGCATTAAAAATCATAAACAAGAAAATCTTTAAAAATTTCCTTCTATTGTGAATAAATTCCTTCTATAAGATAAATAAATTAGGTAAATACTATTTTGTATATTGAAAACAGGTGTCTTCTGATGGTAAGGGACACTGTTCCCTATACACTCCACAGATTCAATAGCTGCCCAGAGGCCAAGTGTGGGCATCTGTGCAAGTCTACTCTTTATTCTACTATGGGTTCTGTTGGCAATGACCTATCTAACCTATGCTCATCTTTTTTAACCTACTTGACATGGAGACAGATTGTCTTTTCTGGAAAATGGTCCCAGGCCAACATGGGGAAAATCTTATTTGTAGTAGAATAATTTTGAATTGAATTGAATAAAGTTTAGTATCTGCAAAAATTTAGGTTTCACAATATTATTGTACTTAATCTAATTTTATTTAACTGATAAATACATAGTAGTTCTATACATAAAAGTACAATTTAAACAGTACAAGTGAAATAATAAAATGACTATTTGTGCATACCGTCGTCACTACTGACTATAACATGATTTTGACTGCTTCGCTTTGCAGCAGTTTTAACAGCGACATTGTCTAATTCATCCTCGGCAGATTCATCTACAGAAAAAATATTGTTTTAGAAAAACAAAACACACAGTAAAAAATGAGACCGAATGTAAAAAAAATCTAGATATTACAGAAAGTAGCTAGGGAAGAATCCTATGATCTCCAGAGGTTTGAAAGTATTAATTAATAATTACCTTCTGTTGAGTCATCTGATTCGGGCACGAATACAGTTTGATTCTTTTTGCCAGGAGTCTTTACAACAAATGATTCTTCTATAACACTATTATCAATTATTTCAGAAGAAGATTCATCTGATTGATTACGATATTCAAAAAACGAACTTTCCATATTTAATGTTATTTAGGTAACAATACCCAAACTTCGTTTTGATAAACAGCTATTTATTTTTTAGAACTTAGTTTCAAATACATCGTAATTCGTAAATAAACAGAAAATTGAGACCCATCACCCATGTTTTTGAAATATTTTGTCGTTGTGACTTGTGCGTTTTGATAGTGCAAAATGTTAGAAATCATAACGGACAGAATTATTATTGTTTTATTCTATTTAATCTCAGGTAGTATGTATCCAAATATGTATTGAAGTTAGTCAATAATTACGTATTATTTTCTTAATTTCTAAATGTTAAAGCAAATTGAATAAAAAAATGCAAACTCATATGTTCTTTATATTTTGATGAAAATGAAAAATCGAAACGTTTGCTGTAGCAAGGTTTTTTTAAAGTTAATTTCCATTTTCCCCCTTTCTGGGGCCGGCTAAGATCCTTAGGTCATGCTGCCACGTCTTCCGTATGAATCATAGAAATAGGAATATAAAATTAAGGCCTATTCACAACAGAGCGGATCCTCTCCCCATGGCGGTAGCGGTATCCTGATGGGTATGCGAATACCGCGGTGTTCACAACACAGCGGTATCCGCTACCCATGCCGGTAGCGATACCGCTGTGTGCCGTGCAGAGCGCTCGTCTTTGTTCGTGTTGTGTCGTCGCCGTCGCCATCTTGTGTGCTGCATTTTGTATAACATGATTTGAGTACAATTACTGCAATGGACGCTATCAATGAAGAAGAAGAAGAAGCATTGCTTTTAATAGCATTACTTGAGGATGAAAGAAGGTATGTGACTCTATCCTATTATAGATAATAGTTTCTATGTGTTATAGCAAGCGGCAAGGCTTTAGACTGACATTAAAATGAATCTGACAGGGGAAATCATAAGCTAAACGCACTCTAGTATCAAGTTATAGCTAGAGAGCGTTCAGCTTACGAGTTCCCCTGTCAGATGTTATTTTGATGTCACTTTTGTTCGGGCTCATCTCACGTTATTAATTGCTGCTTCTTTGCTAGAGGCTCCTAAATTATTAATGAATTGACTTTATAAATCTTTTCTCTTCGACAGGGCAAGAATTTGGATCCATGACATTTGTAGAGACCGTGAAATCTACGGGAAATTTCACACGCTTTACCCACAGCTACGACAGGATGAAAGTCGATTTTTTGGTGAATTTCGAATGGATACGGAAACGTTTGATGAATTATTAAATCTGATCAAGCCAGACATAACAAAGTCAACTGCGTTTCGACGTCCAATTGGCCCGGAGGAAAGACTAGCTATAACTTTAAGGTAGGTAACACATAATAAAACCGACTCCTAAACTGAGTAACACTGAAGTAAACTAACACAAAAAAGAATGAAATCATTTGTCATAATTAAAAAAAATAATACGAGTCAAATTGAGTACATCCTCCTTTTTTGAAGTCGGTTAAAAAGAAATACATTATTTTCACATTGTTTATTTGAAACAGGAAAAAACATAAATTTTGATGGGTAGGTACTTAGTTAACTGAGCACGTACGATAATAAGACTATATAATATTCATTTGATAATATCATCGATCTGGCTTTCAAAATCAATATCATCCAGATCCTCGTATGGGGTTGATGATTGTTGAGAACGAATGTTTTGTCCTGTCTTACTAGATGTTCCTGGTACGCTACGAGATTGTGTATAAGGGTGTTCTTGCACTTCTTTCTCTCCGACGTCTAAAAGATCGGAGGATAGATTGTTATAGTAAGACCTCGCTGTAGTACGATCAGAGGTTAATGAAGTTCCTTGTATATAACTGCGTTCCTCTTGCTCTTCTAATTCCGCTTCCATTATAATCTGGGATATTTTCATTTTTGTCAATATTTTTCGCCTTTCGGAAAAATTATTCATCGTCTTCGCATAACCAAGCATAACATATTCTGTTGGTGTCATTGTGTTTGCGTTTTTTGCAGATAAATAATTTATTACTTTATCAACTCCACGTTCACCGTCGTCGCTGGGCCTTTTTCTAGATACTCTTGAGGAATGATCAGTTGATGTTGTATGTTCGGAACTAGAATCAAAAGTGTCAGGGGTATTTTGAGTTTCGCTTTCATTATCCGGTGTGACATTAGTATCAGTCGGAGCAAAGCCTATATGGTCTCTTAAAAACTCCATACTTGATGCCCATTGCCATTTTCTGTAGCGGTCATAAGATGTTGTGTTAGCCGCACTTTGTCCTGTAGTTGTTTTTAAGCTTTTTAAATGTTTACTGTAGGAATCTCTTAGGTTTTTCCATTTATTTCTTGCAGATTCACCTGCAACAATCGCAAAATCCTTTATTAATGTGCTTGTGTAATAAAAAAATGTATAATGTGCTTGTAGTTTAAGTGTCAATTGTCAAATAAACGATAGCGATAGATTGTCATTTTGTATGGAAAAAGTCGGGAGTCGAGTGATACTACCGAATTTTTTCATACAAAATGACAATCTATCACTATCAAAACTGATATAGGTACGTCTGGACATACGGGCCGACAGTAAATGTCAAAATGTATGAAAATATAAGTATATTTCAAAATGTATTAATATAAAAATATATTTCATACATTTTGTTGAGAAGCGTTGGTGGTCTAGCGGTTAGTGCGCTTGAATTTCGAGTCGAGAAGCCCGGGTTCGAGACCGCGCCAGCGGCCGCTTTACCACCAACGTATCCTCTTCTAAGCCGGGTAGTATACTACTCTCTTTTTGCATTGTAATATTTTTGTTACAGTTATCTATCGACGGGAGATTCTTATAAATCAATTGGAAACAGCTATAGAGTCGGATATTCTACAGTAGGAGAAATCATAGAAGAAGTTTGTGAGGCAGTCTGGAAGAGATTACAACCAATATACATGAAGCATCCCACCGAAGATATGTGGAAACTGACATCGGAAGAGTTTTATGAATTATGGCAATTTCCAAATTGTATTGGTAGCATAGATGGAAAGCACGTTACTATAGTTTGTCCTCGTAATTCTGGTAGTAATTATTTTTGCTACCTAAAGAAATTTTCCTTAGTACTTCTGGCAATAGTTGGGCCGCAATATAATTATTTATGCATCGATGTTGGCGGCTACGGTAAAAATAGTGACGGTGGTATATTCGAAAACTCCGTCATGGGTCGCAAGATCTGTAATGGAACAATGGGCATACCACAGGGCAAACCCTTGCCGGGGTACAACGTTCATACTTCACATGTTTTAATAGGAGATGAGGCGTTCGCTTTAAATACATTTATGATGAAACCCTTTAATCAGAGAGAATCTTTAAGAGACAGACGCAAAGAAAGATATAATAAGCGTTTATGTCGTGCTCGACGTGTTGTAGAAAATGCATTCGGTATAATGGCTCAAAAATGGAGAATATTTTTACGGCCCATTCCATTGAAAGTGTCTAAATCTGTGAAGGTTGTAAAGGCAGCATGCATACTACATAATTTCTTGCGATCGAAAACATGTACTACGCAATATTTGACAAAACTGTATCATACTAACATCCTAGATAATCATCATAATAATATAAATGTAAACAGAAACAATCATATTGTAAACAGAGAAACAGGCCAAAACGTGCGGGAAAATTTTGTGGATTTTTTTAATCGCGTATACGACGACGCGACCGACGACGACGCATACATTTTGATAGTTACATAGCACTGCAGCACCGGTATTCACTAACGCGTTTCGGTAGCTAACGAATGTCGATATTACCGAATCCATATATTTATTATTAATCTGTGTTTGAATTCGGAAATACCGACATTCGTTAGCTACCGAAACGCGTTAGTGAATACCGGACCAGGAAACATCCGACCCCTACATAGTAATTACATTTAAAATTAAATTGTCGAATTACATGCTAAGTAAAACAAATATTACATAATATTATAATATAATAAAAAATTAAACTCACCGTCTGTTTTTAGTTGTCCTCCAATTTCTTCCCATAATTTATTTTTCAAAAACGTATTTTTGAATTGCGGGTGCGTCATATCATAAATAATTGGATGAGACTTGACTATCTCTATAATTTGAAGTGTACTTATGTGCTTTGACATTGCAGTAGATTAGTACCTAATTGCACTCGGAAATAATGTCGTAATGCTCACGCGCAGCGAACAGAAAACGACCGCTTGACTGACTGGGCGGGGCGGAAGTGAGAAAGAGCGAGCGAGCAGAGCAGGAGCGCGCGCGACGCGGGCGGTGGCGCTGAGGGGGGTTAAGGGGGGGGGGAACCAGTTTCGCCGCACATGCGGTACTTTTCGCGTACCGCTCGGGTACGAGGATCCGGTTTCGCGACAGCTGCGGTATTTCCATACAAAATACCCAGCGGGATACCGCTACCGCAACGGGTGAAGGATCCGCTCTGTTGTGAATAGGCCTTAACTGCGACAAAGTAAAAGACAGACTTTTGCATTTATAACTTTAGTGTGGATTTTTCCTTGCCTGGAAATGATTGTGCAACCATTAAATGTTCGTTAGTCTGCTTGCTCATAAACCTAAAACAAAATCTAAAACATTTACAAAAATAACACACTAACAAACATTCCTGTTAAATATTCCTTTGATGCCCCATATCAAAATTAGTATTAAAGTTGTACAAAACGCAATATGTTTGTGTGATCCTTGCTTATTTAAACACCTTTGATTTTTAAGTCTTCCAAATGCGTTCTCAATATCGACTCGGTTTCTTATGTGTTTGTCATTATAGTTAGATACCTGGTACCGCACCAAAGTTAGTGTCATGATCCAAGGCCGACGATGATAACCCGATTCACCTGAAATGCAACAAATATAGTTTTGTGTTTTTTATTATAAAAAACATGTGATTCGAGTTTATTTATTACCTTAAAGACTGGTACCTAATAGACACACTATTTCGCTATTTTCATGTAATGATTGCGTATGATGGTATAAATATTATAATAATAATTGAATCTATATTTACTATCGATGGCATTCGGTGGAATTCCATTGTATAAACACTTTTTAAAGTAAAAAAATAAAGTCTTGATAATGCTGTAAAAAGTGAAATCGGTTGGCTGAAGAATAGAGTAGTATTGAATAAAGTGTTTAGTGAATGAGTACAAGGGTTTTACTACGAAAAAAGTGTGTATGATAATATTATTACTTTATATTATGTTTTCTTAATTTTAATTCTACAAATATGTGATTATTGTGAATTTTATTGACAATACATACGCAATTACATATGGGACATTGCTCTAAATATGTTTTTTTTTTCAGGACAGGGATTAATTCACGTTATCCTTTGTCACATATAGTATACTGTTCTTCTATCAATATTGTGCTTATGTTTTATGTTTTCATCTCCCATATACAGGGTATTTTTTCAAAGGGTACCCA
>DVZK01000740.1:0-10971 GCA_018236665.1 Calephelis perditalis | reverse complement strand
GGGTGAAAGTGGGGAGATTAACCGAATGTCTGCAAATATACTCGGATATTTTTACTTTTATTTGAATTAAATTAAGTTCTTGCGTCAGGGGGCTTTTTTAAATTAATTTTATTCTCTCCTGTTCTTCTTATTGTGATAAACGTACAGATACAAAACTTACCTTTTATATACTCTGCATCAGTCGAACAATGTGCTTTCCCAAGGTAGCAGTTGTAGAATGACTTAATTATCCGCATATTTGACGCGAAACTTTCAACGTCAAAGTTGTCGAATCTGCTGTCGTAGTGGTCATCGTCCAGAGGTTGAGCAGTCACCACCACGACAAAGGCCAGAATGATCAGGAGCTTCATTGTACTAAAATGTTTATATTTGTAAACATATATATTCAACGATAAAATATACAATGTGATTTCAAAAATTTATCCACCGAAATGTAATGTTGCAACTAGAAAAATAATTCTCGATAAAAATATTAAAAACGCTCTTGAGCTTTAAAAAAACATGCAAATACATGTATCTTTAAAAACCTAGTTATAAAATTACATTATTATTATTATTATTATTTTAAACTTTTTGTCAGGTTTTCCTATTTTAAGTTGTTATTATATTGTAATCAAAAGGTACTTTGTATCATCGTCAGAAGATTCTAATTTTAAAAACACACCAATAAAAAACAAAAAACCATTAAAACGCTCGTATTTTTAGGAAAGAATGCTGAAATTTTATCTTCTTTCATTTTTGTATCGATAATTATTGGTCTAGCATCTAGACATTTCGGTCGATCAAGTTTTACAAAATCACATGTTTTTTTGAAATGGCTAATATGTTGCTAACCGCGAAGTTTTTACAACTTCACTGAGCTATAAAATCACGTCGCTTAACATGCAAAGGTGTTTTAATAGTAAGTTGGCAACTTGGACTTCTATAGATAATCTTTCATCATGTTTTTTTTCGTATAACATGCAAAAATATCTAACCGATCATTCAAAATGTTTTAAAAAAAGTCTCTTTATCCCCATACTTCTAAGAGGTAGGAAGAGGCACAACCAGGGCACCCTTGACTTGTCCAAGGCACTAAGTCCCACCATTGGTACCATGATATGGCAAACCTATCATCAACGGGCACAAATCCAATCACAAATACAATTTTTTTTGTCGTTATCCGGTCCAGGACACGAACCCGACAATCGCAAGTGGTTTAAATTACAAATTCAATTACTTTAGTTAGATTAGTACAACATTTATAACTTTAAAAAAATTAAGGAATTCTTTGTGAAGTACATAATTTAAAACAAAAAATGAGTAAATTAATCTACGCGTTAGCGAGTCTTAGCCCTATTTATATTTTGACTTTTAACCCTCTCCCACAGGAACCCCTTTTTTGAGCGGGTTAAAAAAGTATACTGTAACTCGCACCGGAACAAAAAATATCGCTACGGTTCCGTCAGTAAATTCGCCAAAAATCTCTGTCGTAGTACAGCCAGACAGACAAATCAAAATGTATTCAACGGCGTTTTAGTAGCCTGAATCTATATTTTAAAAAAAAGTATCTTCACGCCCGTATCCCCGAAGAGGTAGGCAAAGACACAATCAGGGCATCCACGACTAGCCGAAGGCACTAAAGCTCCACAATGTGATAGATGGCAAGCCTATCGCCAACCGGGCACATATCCAATTCCGAGCAACTTCTTTTTTAATTAGAAAATTGGAAAAATCAGATTTTCATTTTATTGCCCGAGCCGGGATTCTAACCCGGGACCTCATGCAGTCACGTCCAACACCTGAACCGCCATACCACAGAGGCGATGAAAATTTAAATGTATGTATTTCAAGGTTTAGATGTTTATTTTTATTCTGGTATCTATTTAAGTATTTATGTGTATTATTATCGTTGTCCAACACGCAGGATACAAGTACATAATTTCCTTAGATTATTCTATCGTGACGGAGTTGCCATATGCTCAGGTCAAGATTTTCAAAATTCATAAGATACCTACCATATTATTTAGAATCAAAAATAAAAAAAGTTGATTCGCGCTGTGGTAGGAGTACGAAGAGCTTAATTTTCAGTACCTCCCGGTGTTAGTGACCCAGCCTTCCAACAATTAAAGTACAGGCATGAACTGTTGGTAGGTAGGTACAAATCTTATACCTGGGTGGAGGAATAATTGTCATTACTTAGGTACCTATATTCTAACATGTTTTACTCTTTTGCAGACTGCAAGGATAATGTGTATTGCGTATATCTTGATGACAAGTACGTATTTTAGGCAAGATTTTTCAGTCTATCTAGACTACATACTTGCCTCTTCTACTACTTGAATCTTCCGATCTACTTGATATATATTTTATTAAAGAAATACTTAAAAAACACAAAAAAAAATATTCTGACTAAGTAAACAAAAACACAACCCATTCATTTTATCATGATTCGACGAGTGTTTTGTCTAAACTCTAGATATCTTAATATATAAAAATCTCGTGTCACAATGTTTGTCCTCAATGGACTCCTAAACCACTTAACCGATTATAATAAAATTCGCACACCATGTGCAGTTCGATCCAACTTGAGAGATAGGATAGCTTACATCTCAATTTATTGTAAAAAAGTTACCATCCAAGCGAAGCCGGAACGGGCAGCTAGTATATTATGTAGACTAAAATTGTAAGTCGCACAATGTGATAGGTGGCAAACGTACTACATTGTGGGACCACAGATGCAACTATATTAAGGTTAGGGATATTTAATGTTACTTTTCGGTAACTTACCAATTGTTCTAGATAAAGTCATCAACTTATGCATACTTAATGTAATTATAAATTATTGAGAAGGGTGATTAATGTATAATTTTCTGAACTTGTTAAAATGTTTTGAAAACAAAAGTTGGGTTCCATCTATGTATATATGATTTATTTGTATCTGACACTACAATGTACTTAATATAACAAAAACTTTCGTCACAGCAATACGTGGTCTACTACGGTCTACCGGGTCTACTAGACAGGGTTACTGGTAACTAACACATAACCTTACTAGGGCTGCTTTAGTAAATCAAAAGCAACAACTTTTGTTCTAAAAGTTTTAGAAAAATGCGAAAAAATAATTTGGTCCCCCATACATTTTGTCAGAGGACGAAGAACCTTTTCGTTTGTTTAGTGAGTTTCTAAAAGTTGTAGAACAAAAGTTGTTGCTTTTTATGTATTAAAGCAGCCCTAGGACGGGTTTGGTAAGGTTACCAGTAACTCTGTAGACATATATAATAATATAATACCAATACCGCCATAATATCAGTGCTTGTTACTGTTATGTTATGGTTTTAACGTTAGGATACCTGGTAGATGATTGATATGGCAGCCTAAAGTTGACAACGCATTACTACCATCCACGATGTTTAAAGGCGACATGTATTTAATGTTTAGAAAATCTGCCTGATTTTCTTCAACTCTGCATATAAAAGAAGTATATAGTAATGTCTTCCATCCATACAAAACATCCGAGTTTGAAATATCAGTAAGTATAGTATATAGTAATAAATATCCCTGGACAAGTTACACAAATTGAATCTAATCCCAAAGTAAGCAAATTACATGCTTGTATTATGGATCTAATCTTAATACCTATATATAAATCTCGTGTCACAATGTTTGTCCTTAATGGACTCCTAAACCACTTAACCTATTATATTAAAATTCGCACAACATGTGCAGTTCGATCCAACTTGAGAGATAGGATAGCTTATATCTCAATTTATGGTAAAACAATTACCATCCGAGCGAAGCCGGAACAGGCAGCTAGTTGTTCATAGATTCTGTTACGTCTAAATATTAAAAAAGATACCAGAAATAAATTTAATAAAAACCCAGATGCGAGAACGCAGACATCTAAATTTTCATCACACAAATGTCTGCCCCCGTCGGGAACCACACCAGAGCCGCACGTCCCATCAGTGTAGTTGACCGTGTGCGCTAGCCCCTCGGCCAGCGAGAAGTTATTCATGGTAAGTATGTTGGTTCCATGCGACTTAGGTCTCGTGTTGAGATAATCATTTTTAAAGAATGTCTGAGACACATTGACCAGTAGTTGACGCTTTAGCCCTAAATTGATTATCATATCTATAGGTTCTGTAAACCTAAACATACATTAGAATTCTTCTCTTCTTTATTTGCACTTGGTTGAAATTTCAGGTAATATGACGTTTTTAGAAGCAACGCAATATAAATTTGAATATGTTTAAATAATGTAATTGTAAACACTTTGCAACTTTATGAAAAACGTTGTTATTCATTTAATGTGCTTAGAAGTATATAATTTCTAAACTACAACTGATTATGGAGCCAAACGTATACCTACCATCAGAGATTGAAAAAAAGAACCCTGAAAAGGAACATTAAGAAAACATTCGCATTCCGCTTAACGTACCTACTTAAGTAAATACTATTTGTATGTTTTCAATTTAGAATTTACTTGGTAACGTGCTTGGGATACCTACCAACATTTTGAAACATTTTAATTTTGAAACTAAAAATTATTTTTTCTATTAATTTATTGAAATTTTTGATTTATGTATTTTGTCCGGTGGTATGTATGTAATAAATATAACAAATTTGAACGTTAATCAGCAGGCTTTATGTGTTGTAATAGACTGTTTTACAATAATCACTTGTTTTATCCTGTATGTTGCTCTATAGTAGGCTATATAATAGGTACGTACAAAGTTCAATAAAAAAATATCAAAATTCACCACATAGATTGACAAAAGTGTGATCTGGTACGATGGAATTAACATGCCTCTGACCAGATACCCTTTAAAACGTTAGATTTAAACAAAAGATATTGCACGATAAAAGTACCAACATAATAATATAATACCTAATGCTAGGAAAGTTAAAATTGTTGAGTTTCGACCGATTTTTATTTAAATTTTGAATGTACTAATTTGCTATTCTATAGTTTTATTAAACATCATGATATGATGTATATATATATATATATATACCTATTCGTACAACAAAGATAACGTCCCACATCCATACAAAACATAAGAGAGTTTACAATATTATCATATCTTAAGTAGACTCAGATATTCCGCCGTTGTATAATATTAAACATCAAAACCTCTACACCATCCCTTCGTCTAATAAAATGTGAATGAAATAAATTCAGGGCTAACCGACTGGCGGCAGTGAAAGTTAATTTGAAAATGGAATAAACAGGACGCGGCCAATGGCGTGAAAGCTCTAGGGACTGCCGACCAATCGTGTCGCTGAGATTTTCGCGCGCTGAATTTTTATTAGCACAGATAATAACGCCATTTTGTGACAGAGTTTTCTTTTTATTTTGTGTTGCCACACGAAATATTGAAAGCGACGTGAATGGGTACGGACTACGTGACCGATTTGTATAGGGATCCGTCGTTTACTTGATAAGCTCAATAAACCATAATATTGTGGAAATTTCGTTTAATGTGGGTTCCCGATTAAAGTACCTAAATTCTATCTCTTCTGATGAATCGTCTTATAAGTATCAACAGCCAATGCCGCATCTGACCTACTGTTACTGTAATAACTTTAATGCTTATCGAATATGTTTTTTAATAACTATATATTCATTTGCTGGTTTGTCTTCTTACTTTAATATACTACTGAAACAAATTTTAGGCTGCTGAATCTTTAACGTTATCATCAGAATATTTAGTTTAGGTAACTAATACAAAGAAAACCGTTAAGCATTAAATGAAAGAAAGTGTTCTTTCCTTTTATCAGTAATTCGTTTTTTTATTTTTAATGTTTATTCGGCATGTGCAGTTGCTATCAAAGACCTATGGGCATAAGAACCCTACTGTCGTATTGAGAAACAGTAAAAAAACAAATTTTATTCAATTTTCCAACTATTCCAATTTTAAACTTAACTTCGAGTTCAATTTTAAAATTGGAATGATTCAAAATGCACGACTTTCAGGAAGCGTTGATCGGGTGCGGGAAACGGAAAGAGCGGGAAATAATTAGCCGTCGTCCCGTGCTCTTTGCCTGAGGAAAAGGAAACTCTCTATAGAACCTTAGTGTAAAACTCGACGAATTCTCAACAAATATAATTTTCCTCAGTTTGTTGGTTAAATTGTGAGATTTAGAAGTTGAACCCAACTGGTCTTCCATCATGTTGATAAAAAGATCAGTGCACTGAATGAAGTAAATATTTCTTGATAAAGAACCCTATAAAATAATTTCTTATCATCGATGAAGTAGGTTGTGTTTGTCCGCCACAGGAAAGCAACGCACCAATAGCATCCGTGAAATCTATTAACCATTATTAGCTTTTATGCTCTGGAGTGCTTTTTAGAAGTACTATCTATAACATTAAAACAAATATATGTTTTTTAACGAAAAACAAAAAAATATAACAAAACAATCAAAAAAATCTTTTTGTAGTACTCTTGAAAAGCTTAACTGATTTTGATAATTTTAATAGTATTCCTTAGCTCCCTTATGGATAAATAACGTAAACTTTGTACTTAATCTACTAAGTAGAAGTAGAAATAGTTTTTGCGGTCAGTTCTCAAACGAAGTCGCAGCTCAGCTTGTAGCTAATAAACAGTCTGAGATCTTTTTCATTAGTACCAGTTATCAAAGGTTTGATCAAATTGTATAAATGAAAAGCTTTGGAAAAGCCCGACGTGGGTCAGACTTAAGAATATTCAAATTTTAACCCTTCTTAACGTTAGCGCACACAACAGACTTTTTAGAAAATTGAAAACGATATTCATGTCGATGTTATAAGATAGCGAACAAACATGCTGGAGGCTTCCACTGTTACAATAAAGAAGTATTTAATACACTGTCACTAATTACACTCCAAGACGTAAATTTCGTACATAATAAAAGAAAAATATGGTTTCCTAATGAGTTTTATTTTCTAAGTACATAATTAACGTTTTTAGTGTGTAACAATTTTATTTTCTGTTCTCAGTCTCGACAGTAACACTTTGCCGTAATGCAATGTTGTAGCCAGGGCTTGTATTTTTAAATGTAGGTCTTCAAGACTCTTGAAATTTGGGACTCCATACTTTCTGCCTACTCCATAAGGGACTTATGTATACAGATACATGTATGTAAAATTGGTTTTTCCTTAAAAGTTCAATTATGTTAACAATGCACTTGTTAGAAAAACATTGAAGTTTCACACTGATTATACGCATTGAATTCAACAATAATGATTTGGAGTATTATTTATTATATAGCAATTAGCGGAATTTATTGTATAGCTAAAACTGGAACGTGTAAAACCAAAATCTATTTAAATATTCGAATTTACCATTTTAACACATTAAATTTACATACTTTAACTTTTTATGAAACACAATTTATTTGCATAGATAAATAGCACAAAATGAACTTGACTTAGAAAACTTTGATATTTGTGTGGAATTGATAGAAAAGGGGCGATGATGAATGATTTTAAATGAGATTTCGGGTGTTGTTGAGTTTAGATTTTTTGATGTAATTTTTTTTTGTAATAGAGTAGTTTTAAAAACTAAAATATTTTTTTTATATTTATTAAATGGTGCTTTAATTAATTCGAAATGAGTTTTAAAATAAAGAAAACTTTATAACGAGATGTTTTATAAAAACAAATGTAAACCTATATAATTGGGTTTGGTTCGCTTGCAACCTGTAGGTTTCTTTTTGAATCTCGATTCACGCAATATTGAAAATTGCAATAACTGACTTCATTACAATAAATATTGCTTTTGTGTCATTCGAAATCATTTAAGGGGTCATCCGTAAATCACTAGTTTTTAAATAACAAAAATATCTAAATTATTTATGAAAAGCCCTGAGTACTTTACACATAAAAAACAAGTACTCGAACTGAGAACTCTCTTTTTGATTCATAACGCTATGTATATAATGTGCGATGTTTCTTTCTACATTTCTTACAACCAAACTTCCTTGGATGTAAATTTACTGTCCGGGAAAGTTATCCTCGTGGCTCGTGGTTTTATTAATGCAGTGGCGTTCCTCCCACGACAGTGTTATGGGGAGATTACATAAGACTTCTTGTAATGACAACTAATGTAGTATAGTGTAACCTTGTGGTAGTAGAGTTATCGCCTCTGTGGTTTAGCGGACCAGGTATTGTACTTGACTTCAAGAGTTCCCGAGTTCGATTTCCAGGTCGGGCAACAAAAAGAAAATGTGGTTTTTCCAAACTTCTAATAAATAAACGACAGGTTGCACTCCGGGAGTGCCGGTAGAAGTGAAAACTTGTATATTAACATTGTGCATTTTTGATATTTTGGAATGGTTAGGGAATATTTTCTAACGAATTGCTTTGATTATCAGTACGAAAGTACTATCATTTGTGTGATAAAATACAATATTCATTTATTGCGCTGTCGTACACAAACATGACAACACGAACATTTGCGCAAGCGCCCTGCGCCGTCTAAACGAAACAGCAGGCGTAGACATTCATTTTCGAAGCGCCGTAGAAGGAGAGGGGAAACTTCCTCTCCTACGCTACGCCGGCTGTTTACTCTTCACCCGTCTTATGAATTTTCGATCAGGTCACGTGTCCTGACGCGAGTTTAGAAGTTTTTACCCATTCCAAAAAAAGTTTGCAACGTGTGCTCAATTGGTGATAGCATTACTAACTGTCACATTGTGGGACTTAGTGTCTTTGGCTAGTCGCCTCAGTGCCTACCTCTTCGGGGATATGTACGGGAAGATACTTTTTTTAGTGGTAGAAATTGGTCTATTTTTTTGGAATGTCTAATATGTTGCCAACCTCGCGGTTTGAACAACTTCGCCGGGCGTTACAGTTTTACTCTCTCTTCCTAATGGTATATAATATAACAGTTCCTAATTATTTTTTTTATAATAATCATAATAGTTCCTAATAATTTTACTCTATCTAGTAATAGTATTCCTCCGTATTTTGTATTTTCTATTCCACACTACGAATTAACCCAGTGATTTACGGTACAATATTGAAGGCCAAACATTCAAGCAATACAATCTCCAATACAACTTCCAGAATGTTCCCAGGCCGCTCTCGGTCTATTCGTGCACTTTGATTAAATACATTATCGGCTCAGTCGTAAACATACAGACTGAAGTAGCGTTTCTCATTACCGAATACAACAAAGAGGTTCTATAACGTTAGTAGTTGATGAATATCGTGGAGTCGGAATAAGCAGTACAAATAAGCTTAGGCGGACAAAGCTTTTTTCTTCGCTTTGTGTGGATCAAATAACAATTTAAACGCTATAACAATATTGCGTGTTACGGTGTTAATATTAGTTCAGTGTCGGACTTGACTTCATGAGGTTCCGAGTTCGATCCCCGGGTCGGGCAACAAAAAGAGATTTGTTTTTTTATTTTCTAAGTTGGCCGGTACTGGATATGTGCCCGGTTGGTAGGCTTATCAACTGTCATACTGTGGGACTTAAAATCTTCGGCTAATCGTAAATGTTCTGGTTGCGCCTCTGTCCACCTGTTCGGGCATATGGGCGTTAAGGTAATTACGTCGTCATAGAACAAAAATCTACATTACTAAGTTTAACTCAAAATGTAATTATAAGTGACCACCTCCGAAATGTCTCTGAAAATCACTTTCATTCATTTAATATTGAAGAAGTAATCTATAATTAATGTTAACAGAAGAATTGAGCACCTCCTTATAAACTCGGTTCAAAACTAATTTCGAAACATAACTAGGCAATTGTATTTTAAAAAAAAACCTTTTGGTGTTTTATTGAGTGCTACCAAAGATAATACAATACTCATAATCACTGGTGCAAGAAAAGTATTTATTTCATTATATTTTACTAAAACTATAATCCTATTGGTAACCTCGGTGGTTTCTCACATTCAGAGATGAAAGCCTAGGATCCGTTTCCCTACTCTTTCTAACATTCTACACACCTCTTGACCATGACACCTATACATATCTGTGAATTCCTTTACCAGTCCCTGCAGATTTATAGGATTTACTTTTGTCTATGTAATCAAGCTAACATATCTGTGGTTTCTTTTATTAGCCCCTGCAGAGTTACGGGGTTACCTTTTGCCACTCAAGCAATAGCTGGTTTACGCAAAATGTGACCGCACTACCTTAGGCTTTCTTCTTGCAGATTATCCTCTATTACATGAAGGCTGCCACGTAGATATGTAAACGTACGTAACGTACTTACCTATTTTATAAGATCGTCACGCATTACGATGCACATGCATCCCAGTATATCCATTTCCGTAATATGCAGCCTCTATACCGTTTGAATAGCGGCCATACTTTACTACCATATAAATTAACCTGCTGATTTTATGGACTTTTCCTTAGATCACCCAAAATGGAAGTCTCAGACAATACTAGTGCTAAACCACTGTTCTGAAATTTGGAAATTGGAAGTTGGAAAATCTAGCGAAAGAAATGCAGCAAGATAAAGTTTTTATTCAACGGGATCATCTTTTTTCCTTGAGTCTTTACATTCTAGCCTTACTCTATGCCCTTATCTGTCTAGATTATACATTGTTTTCGCACATAATTATTCTTATCTCAAGCGAACTGACCTACGGCAAGAGTAAATTCCACCTTGCTACACGAGCTGCCGTATATGGACCGCCTCGCTTCCTACTACGTCACAGGTCCCAGGTTTTTGCCTTCAACACCAAATCACGAGAACTGGTTTGAACCTGTTATATCTGTGTGTACTCCTGAGAAACGTAGGTCGATGTTAGTTGATATTTTATTAATGGAGTTATTATGTACTTATTACTTAATATCTTGCAGTAATTGATATTTTAATCATTACAAATAAACTGTTATACCTAAGTGATCTCAAGAGGATACCTAAGGATCTCAAGATACTTGTGGGTATTTTTAATCTAAAAAAAATATCTTCACGCCCATATCCCCGAAGAGGTAAGCAGAGGCACAACCAGGGCACCCACGACTAGCCGAAGACACTAAGT
>DVZK01000739.1:0-10983 GCA_018236665.1 Calephelis perditalis | reverse complement strand
ATTACTGTTTATAGTATGATTTATAATGTGAAATGTGAAAAAAAAAAAAAAAATTAAGTAGTAATTATCAAAGTAGATATAAACAACTTATCATTATTGTTTATCTAATTTAAAAATAATTAAAGTAATAATAACAATGGTACTGAAATTTACAGGCATTCAAATATATTTAAATATTTATGATTTTTAATTTATAATGTTGTTATTAATATCTAACAATTGTAGTGTATACAATAATACACAATAATAATTTAATTAAAGAAAACTAGTGTTAAAATAATAATATAATAATTAAACTAGTTTATAACTAAATTGCTGAGTGTTTGTGAATCATCCAAGTAAAATTATTATTATTATAAAAAATATTTATTTTAGTTATACTTAAGAATAAATTTTCTTAAATGTAAAATCCTAGATAGTAATAAGAAACAAAAGTTTAATACCTTCATGTGATAACATTTAAAATGTAACATTTGTTTCTGGATCATAGCTGTATTAAATTGTTGGTCTGAAAACAGATCACTAATATCTTTCTTTAAATTTAATATTTAATTAAAATTAATTTTCTTTAAATTAAAAGCAACAGTAAATGCTTTTAAATAATAATACTGTTTATGCCATTCCAATAACATATCTTTCAGGTCAGCACTTGTGTGTATTTGAATAAAAAAATAGAATATTGTGGCGGGGCCATCAGATGCCAAGTATATGAAATGTGGTCTCAAGGTGACAGGGTCGCCTGTGGAGTAATCACAGAAGATACAAAAATTGTGTTTAGATCTTCTACTTCAATGGTTTATCTGTTCATTCAAATGTCTTCAGAAATGTGGGATTTTGATATACATGGAGATTTATATTTTGAAAAGGCAGTGAATGGATTCTTAGCTGATTTATTTGCAAAATGGAAGGTATAATTATTTTGGATATCTTGTATTATGTATTGCATTTTAGATTAAGAAAGTAAACAACTACCTCTAAATTAAAAAAAAATACATTTTCTTCATCATTAGTGATTTTTTTTACAAGGTTAACAACCATTTACTAATTTTTGCTAATACCTAGTCATGTTGCCTTAACATGAGTGCTCAACATAGTTGTGTTCCAATTAAGATGGTAGATGCTAAATTTAAAGATTTTAACCTCTAGATACTGGAGCTTTTTGTTTAGAAAAAATGTAATTTTATATTGTATTTAAGTACAAGGGGTGGCATGAAGACTAAGAAAACTTTTCTGATGAGTTTTCGTCTAAGTACTTATCTCGTCTAACATCGGGACTATGTCCTCACCCAAAATTGCGCGCCAAAATTCAAATTCACCGAAAACAAATAGAACTGGTTCTTAAAAGTCTATGTACTAGTCTGAGGATACAGGGTTTTTAGAGGATAAAGATGATTTAGAAGTTTGAAAGGGTTTTATTTCTTTTTTCTTGTGACAGTTTAATTTTTAAACCCCCAATGGAATAAGTAGGGTGTTTTTAGTTTAACTTGTCTATGTATCACTCTGTGTCATCATTACTAAACTTATGGACCACTTCTAAAGTGGATTTTTTTGTTGGAAAACTGACAAATTGACTTCTTAGCTAAATTACGATCAGGTTTTATTATGATATTTTTTATTTTATTTATTTTAATATACTTTTTATAGAAAAATGGAAGTAACCACGAAGTGACTATTGTTCTGTTTTCAAGAACCTTTTATAAAGCTAAGTCATTAGAAGAGTTCCCTCAACATATGAAGGAATGTTTGCAAAAGGATTACAGAGGCAGATTTTACGAGGATTTTTACAGGTACGGGATTTACTTATAATTTAATTGTAATAGAGATATTCTATAAGGGTGGTGTGTATTAGTAGTGTTGCATTTATCATATATTCCTTTACAAATGTTTTACAAAATTTTTACATTAATTATGTAAAACTAAAAACTTAAGGTCCTCTTTTACTCTTTCATTTATTTGGTGTTCTCACGGCGGCACTCAGAGACATCAGTAAATATTTTACCTGTCATTGAGGTTACTCAAATTGTTAAATTTTGGACAGAAAATGTTGACTTAATAAATTACATCAAATCTTTGTAAAAAATGTAAAGATAGTAAATGTGATAGTATTAAATGCCATGTATGTGTGTGAGTGCGCACGTGCGTGCGTGTATGTGTGTCTGTTTGTTTATGGCGTCATAGCTTTTAAACTGTTGGTTCGATTTTCGTATGGATTTTTAGTGTGAAAGCTGATGTGATCGTAATTGTTTTTGTGCGGAATTGTTAAAAAAATGTAAATTTTAGTGTTAATACACATAATATTTTTAAAACGTAAAATGTCTTTAGTTTACTGATCACAGTATTTTCACAGGGTGGCAGTTCAAAATGAGAGATATGAAGACTGGTCAAATGTTTTACTTCAACTAAGAAGACTTTTTACAGATTACCAAAAAATTGTATTGCAATATCACGAGAGACCTAATATGGAAATACCAACTGCTATAAATTCTACAGCAGCACAAGGGAATTTTCTGGAAGTTCTTAATATGAGTTTAAATGGTAAGCATCTTTTAATAAAGTAAACAAATCTATTTCTAAATACAACAGCAGCAGTACAACCAACCTTAAAAATCCTAACTCTGGGATGTTAGAATGTGATGACCCATGATTATTAGTACATCATAATTAATATTTATGGATTATCTCACTAGTGTAATCAGTAAACTATGTGGTACATTCCTGCCATAACACCGGGGATTGTGGATGTGGTTTGGAAGGGATCCAGGGGAATTGCAACAAAACTTGCATCTCATGATGTTATTGACAAACAATTCTTAGCTTGCTTCTTACAGTCTGCTGTATAGTTGACATATATTCTTCCAAGGTATACTCAGGACTAACGCGGATGATAGAGGCATTTCTGTTTTAAAATTTAAATACATTAATTATATTTCAGTTTTCGAGAAACATTATCTTGACAGATGTTTTGATAGAACCGGTCAATTGAGTGTAGTAATAACACCCGGTGTTGGTGTTTTTGAAGTAGATAGAGAATTGACAAATGTCACAAAACAAAGAATCATAGACAACGGTGTAGGCAGTGATTTGGTGTGTGTCGGAGAACAGCCTTTACATGCTGTACCGTTACTTAAGTTCCATAACAAAGATAGCAAGCTGAACTCTATAGATGATTACTCTATGCCACATTGGATAAACTTGTCATTCTACTCTACAAATAAGAAAGTAGCCTACTCAAATTTCATACCGAGGATAAAACTACCACCAAGAAAAAGTCAAGAACCACTGAAGAAGATGTATGAAGATGAGAGCAAGGGGAAGTTGTTGAAGGATGATGACTATATGCATAATTCTATATTTGATTATGATGCGTATGATGCTCAAGTTTTTCAGCTGCCTTTGGTGCACAGTACATGGTGAGTTATTTTTACGAAGCAAGCAAGCAAAGTTATTTTTTTGGTATTTCATTTTTCCACTAACTACTGCTACTTAATTCCATGGGTAATTTTTTATTATTTATATTCTTTTATGTAGAACCATGCTCAACTTTCTACAGATTCAAATTTTGATAGTTAAAAAGAAAGAGAAAATATGTCATTTGATAGAGTTTGGGACCACATTAATTTTGTGTCAATTAGTTAAGCACTGAGTGTATTTGTATTTAAAGTTAGAATCTTTTGTTATTTTATGTCTCCCAATTCTTTTAACAGATTTGTGTCTGGGTGCTTTTAAATTTCGTAGCTATGTACTACGTTATTAAATGTGCATGAAACATTTTCAAAAAATTTAATTTTTTTATATTTGTTAAAGCCTGATGAAGGTTTTCATGAAAATCGAAACTAGGATTTTTAGTAAAATGGTAAAAGCTACATTGTAATCGTTTCCAAACCAGCTGTTTTAGTTAGCTGTCAATGTTAAGGCGTACAGAGTTCCATAAAAGTTATTAGTCGGAGTTTTTTTACCTTCAGTTTGGGAACCCCTGTTCCAGGCAATAATAAAAATATGCTGAAATGTTTTTAGTGTACAAAGAGTGAACAGGACTAAAAAGACGTCTGTGGCTGGACTAGAGTGTTTGAATAGAAAAAGTCCACCAGCTTCTTCCATACATCACAGAAAAATGTCTGATCCAGATATACATCACAGCCTTGAAGACATTTTGTCTAATGGTAAGTTAATTTTCCATACATATTGTATCCATATAGCTCAAAAAAGTATAACTGGATAGGTGATTTTGGAAAATTAAATTGTAACAAGTAAAACATTTTTCATTAATTGTAATTGATATTTTTTGCTATTGGGTTAGAAATAAGCAATCTCTTTATTCTAAAGCTCGCCTTTTGTGTATTTTTACTATAACAATTACCTAATGTTGTCCATAGTTAAAACCTCATTACTTAGCCACATAACCTCAAAGTAACTTGTTATGGGTGTTTCACAATTATACTAAGGCATATATATACTTAAATTGACACTGAAATAAATTTAATGAACACTCAAAGACCATACATTACATGGAACTTTATTTCCGATGCTTCGATCATCGATGTTCACAAATGACTGCCCCCAACAGGTTTGAAACCAAGCCTCGTGGTAGGTCGGTGAAGTTAGCCTAACCCATAGGCCGAGGCCAAAAGAAGGATGTACAAACATATCCACTTTCGCATTTATGATATTATTTTTTAGTAAAATAAAAAAGTAGGTAGGTACTACATAAATCTAGTATTTTTTGTTTCAGGCAAATATATACTTAACGAAACCAACAGCGACTCACCCGATTCTCCGACAGCAATCAACCGTTTGTCGCCGCGCAGTTCGATATCCATCCACAAGCCGGTTAAAAGGACTGGACGTGCTCTCATCAACCCCTTCGACCCATCGCATGTGACGGTCAAGCTCACAAGTAACAGACGTCGGTGGACACACATCTTTCCCAAAGGTATGATATTGAATACGGCAGTGATGCAGTTCGCCCAAAACTTAAGTGGGCAACGCGCAGTTCTTTCCGTAGTCTGACGCAAGTACAATCGAGCTATTCGACTTTCGACCAATTAATTAGTATATTATTTATCTAATCCTTATATTGTTTCATAAACGAGACAATTAATTATTATGCATGTGCAAAAAAGTTAGAAAGTCATATCATCTCTTACTACTTGATATTTATTCAAATAGTTGTCTGTAATACATATAATAAAATACAACTTCGTTAACACAAAATAAAAGTTTATGCAATTGTAGCCAAGCAAAAGAGGAAAAATACGAGTATGAACGGATACGAACGAGAGCGTGGTACGCTCCCCCACTTCCCCGCACATATGCCCGTCGATACCTTCAAATAAGTTCTGCTCTACATGTTACTAACTTCTGAACCGTATTTAAATTTTGCCTGGACTTTACGTTCTATTTTCTGACATTTTAAAACTTTGTTTGTTTGTCACTGCGAGTTTCGGTATTCATCAAACCGTTAAACCATCATTTATCAATTTTAAGCTCACAAGTAATATGTGGTTGACACATGTCTTCTCTAGAAGTAACTGAAAGTAATATGTTCGATTTTCCGATACCAATAAATCCAACAGCTGATCAAATGGACCGTATGATTTGTTAATAAGTCTTTCGATCCTTTGCGTGTTTCTATCAGGCTTACAAGTACACAACGTGAGTGAACACATATTGCCACCTCAGACGAAGGTTGGAGATTCAATTCCAGTCTAAGGTTTTCCTTTCTTATTTTTTTAAACTGTCCTGAGGAAAAACGCTATAGTAAAAAGTCCTGTAATTGGTACTCTTAAGAACCACAGTATAAAAAGTGACGGGTTCTGGTTGGTAGGGTACGGTAGCCGACAAAGTTACGCATTAGGCTTATTTAATCCAGCCTCCGTTGGCAACTTTATGTTCATCGTGTGCTTTTCACCATTAAGAATTTTTAATATCAGAAAAAAGTTGTTGTCTGTTATAAAAAGGTTTTAATTTCAATTGCATTATAATATTATAATATGTATTTTCCCCTGTGATGACTGTGAACGGTCCCAGGTCCGACGGGTGTCCTGATCCAGCAGCACCACTACCAGGCGCGGCCCGCCACCGAGCCGGCCGCCCGTCCCCACCACCGGGACAACAACCTTAACAAAGAAAACGGATCCTCCATTATTAATAACAGCCATACACAAGTTGACGGTGAGATATACATTTTTGTGTTATATTTGTCTTATTTTGTAACACGTCAACACCATCGACCTGACTTTTTTACAAAGAAAAAAAACTCTGTGCACCAGTGTTTGCTGAAAATATTTCCTATACATACTAAATTCACACTTTTTTTCATTTAGTTTGAATTCCTTTACCAGATATATTTTTTCTTTTCTATTCTGTGCATATGGAATAGAATATCTTGTGTAGTGTCAGGAGAAAGTTAAACAATATTTAAAATTAGGATAGGATAGGCTTGTCGAGTCAAATAGTAAAGGAATAAAAATCGTTTATTCATGTAAACCAGACAAAGCGTCTACATAACAGTACATCATACATAGCAGCATCTACTTAATAGAATGTGGCACCGGATCGGAACGCGGTCTCACACAAGATTCAGCCAAAAAAAACTCAGTCAACTTTTGTTTTGTCTTTTTTATACATGTAGGAGATCACACACACGCGCTGAACAGGAGCCACGTTACTAGTATGCCGAGAGCTCACAACTTGAGGGTTAGTGAATAATTCAGAAATATCAAAACAAAGCCGTAACACCTGATCTAATCGTACAACCACATCCTAAAACTCATCATAACAATAAACAATAGAGTATCTCTACAATCGTGACAAACAACTATAGCGTACACCCATTTGCTATTAAACAAACCATCGTAAACATTGGAGTAAGCCTGCAACTAACACAACACTACGTAAGCACGTCACGGTATCCGTGCCTACGCAAACCCCGAAGGGGAAAGATGGGCTCCACTACGCCCCTCTTGCGTGAGTGCCGACCAAATAATGCACCCCCCGGATGCCCACATCCTGGGCCACAGATCCCAATTGAATTAACAATTGCGACCTAGATGTGTCTCTTTTTTCAACCTATGACAGGGAGAGACTATTGTCGACCAGTGGCGACCTCCATACTTGACAGTGGTCCAAACACTGTGAGACATGCCCAAGGCATATCTGCCGAAATATGGCGGCGCTAGGGTTTTTATACACGTGGCAACGATGAACGGACCAATAAGAAACGAGTTACTTGCTTATGCGCCACCTTTTGTACTAATGAGACAACTTTGTCCATGACTTCCCGACAAACGTACTAATAAGAAATAAGCTACGAGAATTCCGATGCAACTGTGGCGCCAAATGTACTATCTATCTATTCTTTCATCTGGCAAGCCAAATGTACTAATGACCACAATATATCAACTCTACTTTGTTCATGACTATCCGACGTTAAAAGCATACATACATATATTAATATAAAAAAACTAGCCTAGCTTGTATATTTATAAGAACGATATTCATGTTCAGTTTCCGATGATGATGATAATACAGATTTAATATGTCTTTGGCAGGTAACATAATGTCGGGTCGCAAACGCATGATAAGCACTTCCGGGGCACTGGCAGTGCTCGGCACAGCCTTAAGTGCGCCAACAACAAACAACGCCTCACTTGCCTTGCTCTGGGGTGCAACTGGTGAACAAGAATGGACACCAGCCTTAACCACCGGTAAGTTAGCCACAAGCAAACTATAAAATTTTGAGAAAAATGTATTTTTTGTTTTCCCTATTTCGTTGTGAATTTTTCCAGTTTTCCCTTTACTAGAACCCTTGTCGGACTTTAACGAAAAAGATGTTGCAATTATTTTTTGTGAATATTAAATTATTTGAATCTTATTCGCTTCTTACATTTTTCAAATATTTCATATATGTATCTAAAAATGTTATATCCAATTTTATATGTTTTTGTTATATTGAGTCATCTGATTTGTAAATATATTAAACCTTTGACCAAAGGAAAGTAGCATGAAGATTTCACACTTACTTAATAGTCAAATCGAGAAAACATGTTTCAAATGCCTGGAATGCGTTTACAATATATTATAATATCAAATGCCAAATACTTCTATCAGAATAAGAATAAATTTGTTTATTTCGCATAAATATAAGTGATTATACCTATCAATGAGAAATTGTTGCCAGTGTAATGTATGAAAGTGTATAAAATGTGTTAAAAATACTTACAGGTCATACATGTACTTCAAATTCAATATAAACATTTAAATATGATTGTGTCAAACTTTGCACACATTCTGTTTTATTTCTAAAATTTTACAAATTGTTCACTTATTATATAAAAAGCATTTTTAGAAACGAATCGGGTTTGATATTAACTAGCTGTCCTTGCGAATTTAGTGCTGCCTGCCTCGAATGTGAATTTCTCATATGAATTTTTGAAAGGTTTTGACTCTATTGCTAGGATTGTGACGAACTCCAAAAACAAATCCTCATTAAAATCGGCTCATGGACCACTGTCAAAAAAGTTGTTACTATTGTAACAAACTCGACTTTGTCTAAATAACATTTGTGAGGCTCCAATGCCACTTCCACTTAGTCATGACTTGTTGGCTTAATCAGTTTATAGTATTCTGTATATTTTTTTTAAATAAGGTAGTTATTTTTTAAAAAAAGTGTTAATAACTGGTAATTAAATAGAACTTAATTTTTTACGTTTATCTTATCGTTTTTTTTAAAATACGGTTAGGCATGCTTATTTTGAAATCTCTAGTTTGAATGTACATTTTTAGGTTGTACTTGATATTTGTTTTTGTGTGAATGTAATGGAAGATGCCGTTACCTCTTTTTACTCCAAAACGTAACGCGGGAGTTGTCAAACAATGTTCATTGAATCCCTATATGTTTTTTTGTAGCCAACTATTTTAAAGAAAGCTTGAAATACTCGTGCTAATAGTACTGGACTGGTCATTGAGCTTATGTTCTCAAACTTGACCTCATTCATTCTCTTTTAATCGTACAGTAATATAGCTATCGGTTCTATAATAATTGATCTAACTTAAAGTATTCTTTTAACTTGTTAATTTTGAACGAGGTCAACATTAAGCCCGTCCAGTAATTTATTTTGGTCGAAGTAAATAACCTCATCCTAGTATTTAATGTTAACTATTTTTGTATATGACTGGTAATGCAAGTGAGTTGATTTTCACCCTTATGTGTCCATTTATAATAATGGTTATGATTTGTAACTACATGAATATACATCCATTTTAAAGTGTTTTTCGCAATAAAATCGACGATTTTTATAGAATAAAAAAGCAAATAAGCAAACTAATTTTTTTCTTTGTGACGAGATAGCGAACAAGCACACGGCTCTCCGGATGGTAAGCAACAACCATAGTCTAGATGATACAGGATACCCTTGATATTGTAGGTGCGTTACTGTGTTGTGGCCGGACTTAACCTTACCTTGTCTACCGTATACTTTATTACTACTTTCTCGACCTTAGTAGTGTCATTATAGCGGCAGGAATAGCCTAAGTGGTGGATCCCTACCCTAGCAAGTTTCCGTGCAGCACATTACCACCAGCGGTTTAATTGGTGATGACCAATTAAACCTATGCTCGCCATTTACGAATTGTCTGGCAGCGAGTCTAGTGGTTTTATTCTAAACACAACCCGGATCAACACAAGGATAACTTGCTAGTAAGAAATGCATCACCTATCGATATCTATAAGCACGTAATGATTCGTTGGTCGTCGAATACTTATATATTTAACCTCTTGCTAATTTTACTACCTTCATAGTCTAGCCATATAATTTATTAATTATGCCACTAGTATAATGACACTATGACGTGAAGTTTTGCAACGGTTCGCCCGATTTAGTATTACCCTTATACAATTTTCAGTAATGTCACTGCGTCACTGTTGCATTTCATTTAGCAGTGTGAAGAATGAACTTACGCAAGATACTTAACATTATTGTTTTATGTAGCAACACAATACGTGTATCTACGTCTATTGTTTTACCATTAGGAATCCCAATTTGCTTGTTTGCCCTGCTATAAACAAAAATAAGTTTTCAACTTGTTTTGCAAGATCGACCAATCAAATTTTATGATTCTGTGATCTCATTGATTCAATTCGTTATAACTTCTAGAAATTACACTCGTAATAAAGACCTGATGTCATTTGCAAATATTGCTAACTCACTCTAATGTACTGACCTCTCTTTCTGAGAGTCTTGTGATGTTAACTAACAAAGTCAAAACGAAAGAGAGGTCAGTACATTACAGTAAGTTAGCAATATTTGAAAAAGTCATCAGGTCTTTGTTAGGAGTGTAATTGGTTGTTAAATAAAACTTACCTCATTGTATTTAAACTTTAAGTGTGAATGCCTTTGTCGCATAAAGTCTACCTCTGTATTTTTTTTTGTTTTATCTTATGTTACCAGTCATTACAATTCACTAAACGTTCATTACCAACATTTTAATGTTTCATGACATCGACGCATTGAAAATATATCTTCAAAACAATTGGAACTCCGGCCCAAAGCGAACCGAGCTATAGGTTTGATATCCCCTTTGTTGGATTTGCATCTAGTAGTTTGTGAGGCCCTTATATGTAATTATATTATTTTGGGGGAAATTTCAATATTATGTAAACGCTTTATAGATATTTTGTAGCAAATCCAATACTGTATTTAAAAACTATATATCGAACAAAATAATTCTTCAAGTATTTTAATTTTAACACTTTTCTTGTGCTATATTTTTACTGTGTTTCAGAAAAAAAAAATAAAAGTAATAGTATGTTAATTTCATCTACAATATGGAACTCATTTAATTTATATATGAATTACATCTGAAAATCCGAGTTGAAATCTGAAATTATTGTTATTTAGTTCTTCAAGTATTTTAATTTTAACACTTTTCTTGTGCTATATTTTTACTGTGTTTCAGAAAAAAAAATAAAAGTAATAGTATGTT
>DVZK01000738.1:0-10990 GCA_018236665.1 Calephelis perditalis | reverse complement strand
GTATGATTGTTCCATAGAAATAATACAATATGGACACCACATAAATAGTTGCCTCACTTTAAAACAATAAAGAGTAAGTATATTTGGTTCACAGTTCCAACAAGTTTTAATTTAAGATTAACAAAAAGTGCATAAATATAATTTAATTTTTAAAACAATGAACAATACAGTATAATTTTATTTTGGCTCACAATTCGATCTAACAAAAAAGTTATAAATTTAAAATAATTAAAGTACATAAATATATTAAAGCTTTCGAGGCCTGTTTAGATAAATTTGTAATAATAAACTTATGTTCACAGAAGTAAACCTAATTTTAAACAAAAGAATTGAATTTACGTTTCTTATTTTTACATATTTTTTTTAATTTAATGAATCAAATCCTATTGTAAATACATTACAACAATTTTGTTTCAGCTAACATTTTTTTGTTTTAGAATTTAAAATCAAACATTTTCATTACGATTACAACGCTGGTAATACATTCCGCCACGACCGCCTAGTTGGTCGAGTAGCTAGCGTACACGCCTAACGACATCGACAAACCGCGAAGCTCAGGTTCGATTCCCGACGAAGGGGCAAGCATTTGTGTGATGAACATTTAGATGTTTGCATTTCCGGGTCTGGATGTTTATTAAATATATTCTGGTATCTATTTAGGTATTTCTATGTATTACAATCGTTGACTAACACCCATGACACAAGCATATAGTATGCTTACTTAGGGGTTAGGTTCGATTTGTGTGTCTTGTCCAGGGATATTTATTTATTTTATTCTAGTTAAGAATGTATTATCCACTGGCTTATTAGAAAGTAAAGTGCAAAGTCAAAATAATAAAAATTGACATTCAAATCCCATAGTTATTGTTTTAATTGTGAAGTTAACTATCTACTTATGGGTGATGTGATTTGTTGTTAAAAAGCTGGCGGATAATGATGATTCACTGTATTCTTCACGTGAACGTACCTTCTTTTGTAATACGGTTTAAAATCAAAAGTTCTTGTGAGAATGTGTCTGATAGTATTTTTCTTTATACTATTAGTTTATTTTATTTAATACTAGCTAAACCGGCAAACTTTCACCCGTTCAGTTTGTATGGGGAAAAATAAAGTATTGTTTTACTATTTTCCTCTACAATTTTCCCGGTTTTTCATAAGAACCTTCTTCTGACAATAACCAACACAATAAAAAAAACTAGTCAAATCGGTTGAGTCGTTCGAAACTTATGCGCTTTTTGTGTTGGTAACACATTAAGCAATTCATTTAATTGTATAGAAGACAATGATAAAATATTGTAAGAAAATCAACTACAACAGTATTTTAAATAATACGTCACATTTTAAATTTCAAAAGTTATTAAGTATGTCCTGCATTGGATTTATTATTAAATTGGCACAACCGATAAAATAAATTCAAATAGAAAAATGGCAACGTTTTATTATTATTAACACCTAAAGTAGAATTACATTTAAAATGAGTATCTATAGTGAAATATTACATTTGTGGCACAGAATTTTAAAGGATATCTCGATTTATATTTAATAGTTTGTCACATTTATTAAAAAATGTATACTAATTCAGAAAATATGTTAAGAAAACTGTCAATCAATATTATCATAGTGTAATTATATTTTAGCTATAAATGCTTACGTTTAAGTTATCTTACGTTAAGTTAAAGAGAAAATTCCTACTAAAGTAATGTTAACTATTTCTAATATAGTGATGGTATATTCATTAAAAATGTAAATATAAAAATATAAAAAATTATAAAAAAAACATCACAGTTATATGGAAGATAATTTCATGATTTAAAATGATAAAAACAAGAAAGTTATGTACATTGTATGTACTAGACACTGCATTTTGTGGAAGGCAATATAAAATAATGTGCAATACTTTGATACATATACATTTTAATTATCACAATGTTTGAATATGAAATGCAGTTTTATAAGTATCTGTTATTTATGAGGTAACTTGAAAAATATAAATCACACGTTTGAAATAATACTTGTAATATTCGACAAAACACTTAAATAGGGACTTTATGTTACACTTAAGTCAACAGGTTCCACTTTGAACAGCATTTTTAACATAAAGCATAACACCAAATACTGAATGTTAAAAAATATTAGATTTCTTTATTCTTAGTCGTAAAGCCCTGATGTTGTTGAAAAAAGTGTGTAAAAAATACAAATGTTATTTCAAAAGTGTGTTAACAATAAAATTTTACCAACTGCCGACGATGAAGAGAAAAAATTGTAATTCATACTTACATAAATTTTAATTACACTTGTTAAGAATTACGTACACACTGGTTTCTAAGTTGTAATATTTTAGTTGTGATTATAGACAGGTGACGGCGACGTACAGGGGACTGATTACGTATCTTTTAGTGATGGTCAATGGATTTGCTATCGCCAGTGATCAACAGAAATACAATAGAGATTGCAAACACAAAACACGTCATTTGACAGCTATTTGATGTACACTTTACCCAGAGATCATCACGAAAAAGATACGTAGTCAGCCCCCTGATCGTCTAAGCTGAAATGACGTGCCCTATCATATCATTTACAAATACTAGTATATTTATAATATAAGTATGTACGCAATACACATAAAACACTTCTGTAATAGGACATCCGTCTGCGTCTGGTTCTATATTATAATATGACAGCAAAGAATAAAAAGAAAATTGTAAATGTCAAAATGCGATAGTTAAACTATACTCGTATGCTTCGTGAAACTATATTGTGGCTATATTACTACTGGATGATAAACTCAAAAAAATACCTGATGTCAATTTTCAAATATTGCTGACTTCTTTTAGTTATCGGCTTTACTTTCATTTTGACTATGTAAATTGACATCTCTAGACTGCCAGAAATAGAGGTCGGTTAATAAGAGAGAGTCTTTTCTTTTCTTTAGGTTTTTGCATTTGCCATCAGTCAACTAGAAAGAATAAAATTCAGCAAAATCGGGATTAAATTATAATTAGTCATAAGTCATATCATGGTCTTGGGTAAAGCGGTGGCCTCATTACTCAAGCTCATATAGAAAGATTTGGCACCAACTAGGAAAGACACGATCAATCGACTTTAATGTTACCCTGTTTAAAGTAGTGGGACGCGTCTTTTCAGCTTAGACGACCTCTAACAGAATCGATATCCGCACACTATTGATTCAAATGTTAAAAATATTTAAGTGGAGTCTAGACACACAGGCAGTTTGTTTTAATGCAAAATTAATTCTGGTGAGTGGTAATAACTGTATTACATAATTGGGAATACAAAACTGCTGCTGGGACGGGAATTAATATTATCTCTTACAATGATATAATATAGTGTACTTATCTGAGTAAAATGTTACACTAATCACAGTAACTTGTACTTATCCTAGTAGTATGCCATGATTATCTCTAGTTGTGATGTATAGGTGACTAATATCATTCCCAAAAGGGATGTGCACTCGTAATTTAGTTGCCAACACTTAAGCTCGATTCTTACACTCAACAATCCGTAATCCGTTGATATGACCATTGCTAGTTTGCCTAAAAGTGACGAAGCGTTGCCCACAGTGACACAAAATGTTTCGAGTTAACAGTCGATAACGAACGCCCGTAGTTAGTCTAGATTTTTTTACTAATTTTACAAAAAAAACTACCCTTCGTTATCAAAACTGCTCGTTTCCTGAATATAGGAACCGGGCATTAATTACCAAGAGAACGCAGAAACGTTGTCACTACTTTAACTTGCAAAAAGAGTGAATGAGAATAAGCGTATGAGTTTTACTGCCCTTTATTGGTATCTATGTATTATCAATTACTCAATGTATATTTATACACATTATTAAATATACTTTAATAAATAAAAAGTACAAAAATCAAGCTACCTTTTCCAAAAGCCAAGTAAATAAAATATATTTTACGTACAATAAAAAAGTACAAAAAATAAAGCTACTTTTTTAACAAACATGTAAAGAGATCGGTTATTTTTGATTATTACACATAACCATCTGATTTCAGGAAAATTAAATGTATAAGGCTGCCACATATTCAGATGATCTTTTACATAGTTACCAATTATTTATTATTAGCTGTACAATAAATTAGTTGTCAATTTCTTAATTATAATATTTAATACACCTAAGTGTACGTACGCTCGTACGCTCGCATGTATGTTACGCACGCACTCGCAACATACGAAATGTAAAGTGATTTTAGTAAAGGAATTTCAAATTTTCCCTCAAGTGAAAATTTTAGAAAACGTAATTAGGAATTCACGTTCTCAAGTTTCAAATTAAGAATAACAGCACATTCTTCAAGTCAACTTAAGCCTACAGTTTACGGACAAGAATTTCCCTATATCGCGATCAGGCTACATCAGGCATCACGAAAAATATCATCACCTTTAATATCACTTTAAAATATACATTCCAAAATATACAATTATTGAAAAAATTCAATATAAATTTCTCACAACACACCAACCCACACTTACCCCAACCGTCACCAACCACACTAATATATTTAGAAATGCAGGGCTTCAACACTCGAGTCCTGGTCCCTTTACTCACATTTAAGTCTGAATCATCCACCATTCGAATACCTGCATAAATTCCTCATTTAGATCCGTTTTGAAATGTCTATTCTAATTTTTCAATCATCACTTATCGATTACGAAAATAAGTTATTATGAAATATTTAAAATTCTATTTTAATGTTGGTATGATAGTTGAAAATTATTAAATTTTTATTATTCTTTGGAGTCTTCGTATCTTTATGATTTTTTTCTTTATATTTTGTTATAGCCGTAATTAATAGAAGACAAATTTGGTTTTAAATATGTATACTCCACTTTAGTTTTGTTAAATATTTAAACAAATATACATATATGTTTCTCGTCCTTTCACACACATAGGGTCTGATTTCGCTGGTCCCATCAAAGGAAGTTGGCAAGCCTGAGCATACGACAGTAGTCCTGTATTCGAACCGTGTTAGTGGGTTAGTCTTCATAGTACCCTCAATATGCGTCGCCAGTTCGATACACGGAGCGAGGGCTTTGCACCTTCCGAGGAATCTTGCACGTCGCTGTTGATTAAATATAACATATTTAAAATTCCGTTTGGATTCAAACTAAAAGTATCTTAACGCACACATTCTTGAGGAGGCAGATACACAACCAGCGCACTCACGACTAGCCGAAGGCACTAAGTTCCATAATGTGATATGAGGCAAACCTATCACCAACCAGGCACATAGCTAATCCTGACAACGTTGTTTATAATCAGGAAATTTGAAAAAAAGTGATTGAACGCAGAACCAAATGAAGTCAAGTCCCATATATTTATAACACTTTCGATCTGAAATTTAGTACTCTTAGTTTCCAGTAAAGGCGCTGTTCAAATTTTTCATACAAAGAACTTATGGAGACGCAAACGAGTGCTGTAAACTCATGGCCTTCTTTCTTCTTCTTCAGCTTCAGAGCCTTTATATTACGTTCGGTAAGTTATGTGTCGAAATCTAAAAATGTGTTGCTCTTATTTACCAATAGAGGCGCTGTTCAAAGTTTTCATTCAAATAATCTACAGAGACGGTAGCGAGTATAGTAAACTTGACAAGCCGTAAACTCATGGTAAACCGTAAACTCGGTGTGTGTGTGTACAGAGTGTATAGTGTATAGTTACCGTCAGTGCGGCGACTGTCCGTTGTATCTGTGGTCGTCGCTGGGGTGCGTGAGGTACCGGCGGCCGGCGCGGGCCTCGAGCGCCCGCAGGTCGGCCCACGCCTCCGCCGTCTGCAGCCACGCGTGCGCCGCGCACTTGTCCACCGACAGACGCTTGCGCTGCTTTACTTGCAGCAGGTTGTTGATCAAGTCGATGGCTGTGCAGACAATATTATACAGTAATAAGAACAGGAAGAGTAGCATAAGTGGTTCTAGTGACGCGTCTATAGACATGGTTTTCTCGAATTAGTTAATGACATTTTAGCTATTATCGGAATACGTACCTAAAACCGTAACGTATAAACCATGTATCTATACCGGATCGGAACGCGACCATTCACTGAGAAGATCCGGCAAAACTAACTTAGCATTTTTGATAGATATTTTAAAACCTTATTACAGCCTATTCTACATAATTTACATTTTTATACATTAAAAAAAAATATTTAAAAGTAAATCTTTAACATTTTTTGTAAGAACGTGTACACTGGGTCTTTACAACTTATTCTGTGTAGGATATTAAAAATCACAATTGGGCCTGAGTATACATGAAATATTAAACTCAAATTGTGTGTCTATCTGTATATTAAATAATGAAAGGATGTTACAATTTTTTCTAAACTACAATTATAAGACAAAAGACAAGTCGGCTGAGTTTCTTTCACCGGTTCTTCTGTGAGTCCTCGCGTACCGATCCGGTGGTAGTTGTTAGGTTTATATAGACGCTTCACGAGAATTTTATGGTAAGAGTATATGTGAAATAAAAACATTATTATTGCTAATAATTGCTAACAATTGGTACATATTTTAAATACCAGAACCAAAGTTTCGATTTTCGTACTGCAAAAGACGAAAGAAATTTTCGAAAAATCACAAGTTGAACGTTTTCCTTCATTTCTGACTTAGCGATCACTTACCACCACATGAATTTTGTGTCATTAAGTTCAACTATATTCTATAAAAATATTGCAAGAAACTAATTCATAATCTTCAGAACTAGCGATTTATGCTCGGTTCCTATGTTCAAGAAACGAGTCGTTCAGTTACGGATGGTAGTATTTTTTACGATATAAGATTGCTAACAACGGTTGCTCGTTTTCGACTGTTAACTTGGATTTTTTTTGAAAATATGAGTAACGCTCCGTTATTCTTGAGCATACTACGAATGGTTAAGCGTACGGATAAAGTTTCATTGATTTCAGGAACCGCGCACTATTCTCCTATCACTTTAGCACATTTCTTTTATTGTATTTACATATCAAAAGGATAAGTCTGGAAGTGATAGCTGATTTAGTGATAATCCCGCCATTTTGCATCGCTCAAATTTTAAGTCTTATTTTTAGTGTATTTTATATTTTTATGCATATTTGTGCACAATAAAGAGTAATACTTTTCTTAAATGAATATTAATAAATCATTAATAGTTATTGTAGATTAACTTTACAACTAAATATTTATCGAAAGAGTCACACAAACCTTCTGCGGAGATTTCTCGCCAGGGCGCGGGCGGGTACATGAAGGCGGCGTTCTGTATCTGTTCGTGGATATCCTCGTCCTCGTTGAAGGGGAACGTCCCGGAAAGCGAGACGTATATGATGACGCCTACCGACCACATGTCCAGGGACCGATTGTATCCCTTATTACGGAGTACTTCCGGCGCTACAATAACACAAGACATCACAAACACATGAACAGGAACACATCAACGACGTTGAACACGTATTCCCACAAACGTAGGCCAGCTGTTTACAAGCTCCATACACTTTTTAAACCAAACAAGAGGACAAATTTCGCGATGGTAAGAGTACAAGAAACATAGCTGTAAGGTGCGTTACCAATCTGAAGATAACACTTGATGTGTACACACATCGTACCAAACTAAAGTACCATAGCGTAGTATTCAAGTTGTGGAATTCTAATGTGTTCGTTCGTCTAATCGCACCAATAAATATGACATAAAATAATTATAAAATTAAAAATGTTCAATAACCTCAAACTAGACCCTATACTTAGGAACCATCCGGATTATGTCAGCTTTAAAAAATCTATCAAAATCGATCCATCTATCCAAAAGTTATTAAGTCACAGACAGGAACACACACACGTCCAACTTATAACACACCTCTTTTGCTGTCGTGGTTAATGTAAATGTTCGCAATCAGTATTCGCAAAAACGTACGAGACAGTGAAGTCCAGGGAGTGGAGAAGTCTATTAACTATCGCATGAAGCCTAACTACAATAAGAGTGATGCAGAAAATTTTTCTTTATTTTTGGCGTGAGCGTAAGCATTTTTCATTAGTGATGATTAATTATTTTGCAAATTATTAACCGATTTCACAAAATTGGGATAAATTTATTAAAAATAAGCCATAAGTTATAATCATGTTGGGGTCCAAGGTAAAGCGGTGCAATCCTTATCTAAGCTTCTCGAGTGAGATTTGGCGGCATGGTACTTGTGTACTTTAATTGAACAAAATTATACAAAATGCCACCTAAAGTTACTTATTATATTCAATAAGTTTACAAAATTTAGTAAGTTTGAAAAACTGCGGTTGTCTTTTCCCTCTGTCTCGGCAAAACTACAAAGATAATTGCTTCATGCTTTTCAATAAAAAAAAAAGAACTGGGCATGTAAATTGATGGTAGCTCACCAAGATATGCAGGAGTGCCGACCACAGATCTTCGGAATGATTTCTCGCCTATGATCCTGGCGAATCCGAAATCACACAGTTTAACCTGCGGGAACTCTTCATCCGATGACAGGAGTACATTTTCTGGTTTCAAGTCGCAGTGTACAATATTTTTCTCGTGTAAGTACTTTAGCGCTACAAGAATCTGCAAAGAAAATTTTGGATTAAATTTGCTGCTTTATATGTAAAGAAAGCCATACATAAAATTATCCACGTTTTAAAAAAAAGCTCTAATTAAATAATAGAAGCTTCCTGTAAATAATCGACTTTTTGTATGAGGAAACACTGTCACTTCGTATAAAATACATGCTTACATAGCGCTTCGAAAAATATCTTTAGAATATTATCAATAAACACAGCCAAAGACAATCACAACATAATTGAAATTCAGGTGAACATCTAGCTTGAGTACACCAAATGTACCAATTCTATTGGCGTTAGGTATGATTTTAAGTCAGTTGAACACCAGGAAGACTTCATGATCTATCGATTTGTTACTTAATTCGAAAAACTTCATTCAAAGCGATCAAAACAATAACAGTGTGGACTGTGGACATAGAATAATAAATAATAATATATAGCTTAGTGATTTGGTTCCGTTGATTTTGTTTAGTGATACTGTTCGTGCCAATAACTAGTGCGTGTTGTAGTTGCGTACTAACGGTAGAAATAACTTTGTTTTCGTGTTTAGTATGGATATAGATGTAAAAAATATTTACTAAATGACATTTGATTGACCAAAAAGAATATTAGCAAGTTTTTTATCAAAGTGCGAACGTAGTTGGCTCGAAATATAACGCCTCTACGCATTGTCTAGAGTAAAAGGGACAACGATTACCATTTTTTGAGTAAAGAGATAAATGCCGACGCTGTAAGCTTGATAGGCTGCTGCTCGTAGCCAGTCCGCTAAAGACAACTATGGGATAGGGAGCTACAACTTTGCTTCCGGATAACCCTTATAAAATTTCCTTTGTCAGTGAAGAATATTTATTAGCTAACGGTAGAGTGCAGTGCATCCTGCTGAAAACTGAAGGACTTGATCTGAGCCAGAAAAGGAAGAGGATAGAGTAAGGTGTTGTTTCTTTGTTTCGAGTTGCTTGTTCGCACAAAAATCACAGGACTCGTTAATAATTTAAACTTTAGAAATCATCTTACAGTTCATAATTTGTTAATTTTCTTTAAATAAAATGAACTTACCAGCGCCGGTTCTTTTAATTAACAAGAAACAATAGTATTCAATAGTGTAGATAATATGGTTATTAGTGTCATAATGTTTTAGTTTGAGGATACTCTCTACGGATATTGTCTTATCTTACCTGAGCTACTAGGAACTTGGTGATCCTCTCCGTGAGCCGTCCTTTCTCATGTGACAAGATCATTTCCAGCATATCACCCTTGAGCTTTTCCATAACTACAAATATTCTTTCCGGGGTTTCGAACATCCTTTCCAAGTTGACGACTCCCGGGTGGCTCAAATTCTGGAGGATGGCCACCTCGTTCTTAAGCTGAGCTTCTTGCTTGGTAGGGAAGCGGAGTTTGTCTATTACCTATAATGTACCCATATTAGTTTAGTTTGTATAAAGTTTGTATGACGCAATATTTTACCAATTTCTTAGGTTGAGTGGCTTGGCTCCTAGCTTCACCGACCCTCAGGCTCGAGTTCGATTCCTGACGGGAGGCAGGCATTTGTGTAATGAGCAAATTAGTTGTCTGCATTCCCGGATCTGGGTTTTTATTTAAATTATTCTCGTATCTATTTAAGTATTTCTAAGTATAAAATTCATTGACTAAGGTGTCTTTAGACCATGGTTGTCTCATACCATCAGGAAACTCATGTGCTTGGCTGCTGATCTCTCTCGTAAAAGATAGTTTTTTCTTCTTCCAACTAAAATCTAGCAATTGATGTGGGCCCTGACCTTGATGGCGACTGGCCTGTGCGAGGCGCGGTGCAGGCCGCCGTAGACGATGCCGAACTGTCCGGAGCCGAGCACCTCGTCGGGGTGTATCTGGTACAGCTGCGCCATCTCCACCGTACGCGCCGTCCCCCCCGCGCCGCCCTCCGCCGTCTCCACGCCCACTGCCGCCTCCGCTGGACGTACACATACATTTGTGTGTGTACAGTGTTATTTTTTATATTTGCTAAAAGATTCAACGCACGGACAAATAGGCTATACAACCGTCTACACATGGAGACAAATACCAAAAAAAAACATTATTTGCTACCAAAAAGAAAAGTTGCTGTACCAAATCAATGAGAATCTCACTCATAGTGTGGGGGAGATAACCATGTGTGACTAATATAATATTTGTGTCTTTGCTTATTGTCTCTTTTTATGTGCCTTCAAAAACCGACAAACGTTCGGTAATTTGTTCGGTTCGGTGTTTGTTTTTGGTTATATTTGTCAGCCAAATTGAGCAATTAACCTATAGAAAAATATAGAATGATTCAATTAAAACTATAGTACCCGTCACGAGAAGATGTAAATTATGTAAATAAACGTTCGGGAGTTAACAACATTTGGTTCAAAGGAAAAAGTATATTTTTTAAATATTTAATTATAAATTTAATTAT
>DVZK01000737.1:0-11000 GCA_018236665.1 Calephelis perditalis | reverse complement strand
GAGGCCTAACATCCCGGCCTCAGGTTGGCAACGCACCATTACCACCTTTGGTGTCTCTAGGCGACGTGAATTTCTTAACATCAGGAAATCCGTCTGCTTGTTTGCCTTCCATTATCTTAAAAAAGAAAAAATCCACTATCAAGGCTCCAAAAGTTTAAAGCTATAATATCTTCAGTATAATCCAATCTAAAATATTTTATATAATATGCCTTCAAAATCAAAAGGGGCAAAAAGAGTAACAGAATTGACGGTGCCTGTGGTCAAAAGAAAGAGTGACCACTGCAGGTCAAAAATATACAAAAACGTACCACCTGTTTGGTATCTGACCTGCCTAATTAGTAGTTACTAAACATCAGTTTAGAAAGTGAGGTGTACGTAAGGAATTAGGCACCTGATTTTTTTCATAAGAAGGATCCAAGAAAATATCATTTAAAAGACGTTTCAAAATAATTATCATTGCCCAGAAAATGTTGCTGTCTGGTTTTGCTAAAATAATCATTAATTTTAATCTATAATTTTCACAGTAAGTAGTTGCTCCTGGCTCAATCGAAGAATAATCCAAATTTCCAACTAACTTGCCGACCAGCTCAAATATTAGGTAATGTAGGCTTAGGTTTAACTGTCACTAACACAACAGCTGTAACTACAATGGCTGAGCTTTGCGACATTCCATCGCGCCCGGCGCATGTTGTAAAGTGATACGGAAGATACTCTATAAATAATTATCGAAGAACTAAGAAGTTCAACATCCTAACCTCAGGTCGGCTACACACCTACCACCATTGGTGTATATAGGCGGCACGGTGGTCGGTGTTGATTATTTATCTAATTATGTTTTCTAATTCTAAGTATAACTTTGAAATTACTTACATTATTATAGGTAAGTAGGTACGTAAAAATAAAAGAACTGTACAATTTAAAAAACCAAAAACCTTCTACTCTTAATAATGATTCTACATCGCAATTTTAACAGACGATAGTAAATAATCTTCTAGATTTTGATTTTAGTCTGAAATTCAAACGGTAAAATTATAATTTTTACACGAATCTTTCACCTGGAAGCATCACCGGATTTATGCACAGACTAGTAAGCAAAGAATATAAATACTCTTTAACAAGAGCTAGTAAGAGAACTACTAACATTTGGACAGCTTAGAACAACAAAACTTCCTTTATGGACAGTTACTTTGCTCTTTGAACTTTGGCCTTACCATGAGTTTCAGAGCCCTTACCATAAGTTTACGGCTTGTCTAGTTTACTATATTTGCCACAGTATAAGTAAATTATTTGTATGAAAACTTTGAACAGCACCTCTATTAGTTACTAAGAGAAACACATTTTTAGACCAGTATTTAATTTTTTTCAAAAGTATCATAGTTTTCGACACGTAACTTACCGAACGTAATCTATACCAACTCGTGGTAAAGACTCTGGTTCGTCTAGTTTACTATACTCGCAAGCGTCCCCGTAAATTATTTGTATGAAAACTTTGAACATCGCATCTACCGGTAACTAAGAGAATAAATTTGTTGAAAGAAAACCGCTATAGATTTCGATTCATTCGGTTTCAAACCGAACGAAATCTATGACATTTTTAGCCTAAAAATGTGTATTTCTTAGTTACCAACAGAGGCGCTGTTCAAAATTTTATACAAATAATTTACACAGACAGTAGCGAGTACAGTTACTTTGACAAGCCGTAAACTCATGGTAAGGGCTCTGATCCTAAATCTGTTGGAAGCATGGAAGAATTAAAGATCTACGTCCAAAGACTATACACAACTATAGTCTTTGACTAGGTACACAGTATTCTAGGACTCGTCATCAGCCGTTACTAAAAGTTAGGTATCTGTTGTGGATAGATTTTTTCAAGGAATATAAATACTCTTTAGCAAGAGGATTTTTTCTTTTTTTTTATGATACCTAATCGATGCAAACAAGCAAATGGTAATGGTAAGAAATTCACGCCCCATAAAAACACCAAAGGTGGTAATGGTGCGTTGCTAACCTGAGGCCTGGATGTTTGGCCTCGAGCAAAAGTAAGTTTACCAGCTACCTTACCCTCCGAACCAGAAAACGTCAACGGCAACGCACGGCACGGACGTTATGGCGGCAGAAATAGATAAGGCGGTGGTACCAATCCGGGCGAGTCGCTGCAAAATTCTACCACCTAGTAAAACGTTTCACGTTCTTCCACGTTTTCTTCAATTGGACTGTTTATGAAAGTCATAGGTATATTATTATACTCTTTGATGAAAGTCAATGTCTTGAAGCTATAATCACAAAATATAAACTACCTGTCTATATTTTGTGCTTCAATGGTCAAAGTTTAATTATTGTATTTGGCAAACAGCCTAAACAGCACAAGCTGCAAAATAAAAAAACAGCAAGCATAAAAATTCCTTTGTCCATCGATTTGCAATGCGCAATTTGTGAACCGTTCTTTTTTCAAATTCACTATTTTCTGATATTGCTCTAAGAGCAAGTCCTCCTTATATTTAATAATCTATATATTAATACGTGACGCCAAAACTTTGGACCCCTTTTTACGAACATTGCACGGGCGCAGGAGCATATTTGGCACGCTTATAGTTTATGTTGAGTAGAAGTGCAGAACGCTAATTTTTTTCAATAATAATGCTTATAAAGTACATTAAATCAATAAATATAACATTGAACACACTACCATGCATTTGACACACACAAATAAATATATTGATGTTGACGATAAAAGATCACAGATGGTACAATAACTATTCAGGAAACAAAGTACTTGGTCTTGAGAAATAAAGATGACGTTCTTATTAAGTATTAACAAAATATTAAAATTTGGGTATTAAAATGTAAAAATGGTCGAACTTCGACCCATGGGCGACCACTAGTCTTTCATAATTAAGGATCGTGGCTTCTATGGGCTCTAATATCTTACTTGGTGGTGTGCAGTATTGAAAGATAACTTCATCAACTCCAAAACTAGCTCTACCCTTTTTATATGAAATTATTTTAAACAAATAATAGTATCTACTTCTAACTAAATCTATTCGTATCACTTCCTGGATTTTTCGTAAGTGAAATCGTATTGCATCGAAGATTCGATTCGACCGCACGGTGTTCCTGAACTAAATGTCAAAATCAATGACAGTCAATTTCGCGCGCACTTTTACGCGGTAATTTCGCAAGGTGACCGTCAAGCGTTTACAAAGCATGAATACGCAATTAATTATGCAACTGATTTTGATCTATTAATCTTAAATCAAATTATGGTTTCGCTTTTACATAATTCAGAAGCGTTTGACCGCACTGCGTGTAATTAGGGCCGATTAGAACCTACCACCAAATAATTATTGTAATTGTCAGTCATGGTTTAGCTGATTATTAACGTCGCAAAAGGATGTCACTAAAAAGTACCTATCACAATATCGTAGTTTGTTTTCATTTTTTCAAATCTTAGATTCTAGTCTGACATTACTACATATTCTCTTTGGTTACTACAAAAGTGCTTTCTACAAAGCTATTGTTAGGATCAATTTCCATAACCTACCTATGATTATAAGCAGGTACATAATGCATTACAAATGTTACTAAAGTAATGATTATGCAGGTAGGTAACATTTATTATTTTTTAATAAGTAATAAAGTAAGTAATAAACATATTTTAACAACAGCACTCCATTACCACTCTTAACACTTTGTTGTACATAAAATTGTCGTAAGTATAAAAAAGTGCACTAAAGGTAAACGTTACTCTGTCTGCATAGATTTCTTCCAAGAATTGAAATAGATTGAATCTTTGTTTCCAATTAATATTTTTTTATCTTTTAAAAACAAACAAGATGGCGAATTTCTTGACGATAAGAAATTCACGCAACCCATAGACACGATGTTACTAGTGAATTGCTAATCGGAAAGTGGAAACTGATAATATGTTATTCATAAGCAAATAAATTTCGCGGTTATTCTTTCTTCTGAGCCGGAACACGTAAACTGCAAGCTCTGATATTACAGTGACGGGAAAAAGTGAGACGATAAGGGTGTTGTGGAAATTGATCGACTACTGTTATATCACTTATATCCTATGACATAATACTAATAGACGCGTTATGCTCTCACAAAGGGGCCTTTTAAAGTTGCAAATGTGGTATATAGTTATATAGATTTCTTTATATATATCTGAATGTTGAATATAAGCAAGACTAAAAAGGACAGAAAATATAAATAAGTATGGCGTTCAGCTACGCCGTGCTGTTGTTAGAAAGGGATAAATACTGATTTTTTATACGTCTTCAACAACATTTCAACAAAGGGATGTATGAAAAAATGGTAATGAATTCAACTGAGAAAACTAGTGATTGGCGTAACCGGTGAAAAACGGTTTTTTTGTAAATAGGTATTCGAGATTTTTATAACGGACTTTATGATCAATTAAATATAGCAGATTGATTTCTTCGTCATTCATGAACTGGTTTTAATAGGACTTGCAGCCGAGGTGGTCCCATTAACACCAAGTCTAGATCTGATGATGGAATTTCAGGCAAACCAAAGAAAATACTTCAATTTTGTGTACTTACATAACACAGTTATTGACAGTTTTTGGTGTGCTTACTTAAATGATATAATGGTGTAATTAAAGTGGATTTTCTGCATATAGGTGTAACTATTTTATATTTCACGGTTTCACCTATGAATTAAATTATTTTGTCTATGCCCATTTCGTAGTGTTGTATCGTAATTTGTAAATACTTAGCGAAAGAAAACAAGAAGATATTTATTTCATTTTAAGAGTATGTTAAAAATTTAAGCTGAACTGGTGTAATGAATTCGGCAAACGATTTCGTGTGGCTATGTACTGGGAACTGTACCTGCGGGGGTAAGATTACGACCGCTCTGCTACTTTATTCCGTTTTCTGTAGTTACGTTTTTTTTTACAAGAAGATTCTCAGGATCTTTTGCACTTGCATTACCTGTTTTTATTAAATTAAATTGTTTTAATAAAAGACAAGTATATTTAAATATAACGTTTTATTTGTGTACATAGTAAATTTACTCAAACAATTATTTGCTGTTAGCATAGCAATAGGTTTGAGATTATTTTAATAAATTTGACCCACATAAGAATTTATAGTACATTCCTTCCAATTTCGCTTTATGAAATATGACAATAAGTTGTCAAAAAATAATGAAAATTTAAAAATATTTTCATCTTTTTTATTGCTTTTCTACTCTTAAAATGTATATGTGCAAATTTGGACAATAATTATTCAATTATTGAATTGGTGAATGAAATAGCATAATTAAATTTGAATCTACTAAAAAACTTTTACGTCCCGGAAAAATAAAGTTCCCAAAGATTGATGTAACAGAATTTTTAATTCGTAGCAAGCTAAAGTACCCTATTAAATTATACAAATCTTTCCATCACACTTACAGGCTTACTACTAAGACTATTGTTTTATTTCAAAATTTCAGTTGTATTTGTCTAACCGACTCCAAAAATAATAAAGGTAATCGTTTCAATTACATGTTTTTATTTGTTATTGTTGGCGATTACTCCTTCCTTCTTTCCTTCGAAGGCAGGTAATTATTGCAAAGTGGTTCCAAATCATGATCCGCCGAGTGGCTTTTGGGCCACACTAAACTATAAATAAAAATTTACACTTTATTAAGCATAACTCACAAACCACTAACCAAATTGTAATAAAATTTATATTATGGGATCATTTTGGAATTATTACTTTTTTGCTAATTACTAACTTTTAAAAAAAATTAGATACCTTCGAATAAATTTAATTTATTTCGTTTTTGTCTCTTACTAGTTTTTAGTTTCTGATTGTTTAATTTGTGTGCTGAATGCAGACGAATATTAATATATTGATATATTATAGCGCGAATAAGAAGTAATCTATGATTTAAAATTGGATGTTGGTTTAAAAAATGAGAATTTAGGGATTGAAATATTTCAAAATTACTAACAAATGATTTTAAAATATTGTTTCCAATAACTTCGATCTGATTTGAATCGGGATGTATTATGTGACCTTTCGTTCTTGTATGGGTTTTAAAAACTGATTCTGCCCTTTGGCAAATTTTAAATACATCTTCGCTTGGGAAACATAGGCCTCCCATATTTTTTAACTCTATCAATTTGTGAAACCACAACTTGTTATTTGATAAAAGGCTAGTCGTGCAAGTTTCACATTTTATTGTTTTTACTAATTTTCTGGATACCCAGCCAGAAATATATCCAACAATTTGATCAGTCATTTTTTTAAGATTTTCATGATTTAGCATGGTTGAAAGCTCTTGAACGTTTACATTCATTATTTCATCTATTTCGTCGACACTTTGGTTACTTTTTGCACAGTCTGTATCTATTTCAATACCGAGACTCTCATCTCTTCTGTCAAGTGACGAATTTAGGATTTCGGTGGCAGATGTACATGTTAACATAGGAAGCTCTTCTAAAGGTATACAATTACCTAAAAATGACGACCTCATCTCTAAATGATGAAGAATTTTTTTAAAAATTCCTTTAAACTGTGTAGTATTAGGATTATTATTGTAGCCTCCGTGTCGTCTTATAGCACCAAATAAAATTTCTATATGGTCCTGTGATAGCCTGTATGTCGCAATATACTGTAAACGTTGTCTTTCCACTAACGTGCAAAAAAGATGTTTTAAGCTTTCAATACATATTAGAAACCCCAAGAAACCTGTTTTATTTACAGAATTTACAATTTTCTTCTTAACCAATTTTATAGTTATACGTCTGCGATAATTACGCCTATATTTAGTCAATATACTGAGTCCCAATATATATTGTCTTGCTTTTTCCAGATACGCTAATATTTGCTCAGAGTTTTGAACTGAAAATGGTTTTTTCCAGCCATAAAAATCGGATGATTTGGAATTTAATATATCGAACAAATTATTAAAAATTTTTATAAAATCGATTGTTCCTTCGGTTTTACTAAAAAGAGAAGATGTCAAAATTTCGTCACATAACTTCAGCGCGTTAGCAACACTCATGCTCATTATTTGAGTCGCTAACTTAACTTTCATAATCTCATTTCGAAAATATATGTGACGAGGGGTAATTTTATTTGCAAAATTTAGGCCTGTATTTTTTTGCAACTTTACTAAATTAATTAACAGTTGCCACCGAATTTCTCTGTTACTTTTATCAAAAATTAATCTTTTGGCTTCAAATGAGTTACGGACTAATTTTATCATATGACAAGCGTCAAGCATTATTGCTACTTTTGCGTCACTTTCGGGGTGTTTAAAAGTTGTTATCAAGGATTCTGGTTCTTTTAGACGACACCCTAATAATTCAGCTGCATTTAAATTGGCCGCGCATCCATCAAAAGTGATGGCGACTATATCAACACCCACTTTGTAGCAATTTGATAAACATAATTTTAATAAATTTGCTCGTGTTTCAGCAGACAATCCGTTAACAAGGAAATAAGCAACAGGAATTTTCCAGCTCTCATTCATGCAAACTAAAATAAATACGTATGCTTGAGTTGCAATGTCGCATGATTTTTCTAACCCAGCACCAAAATCCACAATTCCTGCAGAGTGTTTTCCTGTCCATGTTGTTTGGTGTCGAAGAGCCATCTCATCAGCAACCAATGTACATAACATTCTCTGCCCACTGTTTTTATATTTTTTTTCTAAAATATTTAGAGCCTGTTTATTAAAGCCAGGACCTCCAGAACTGTTTTCATACCACTTGCCAATCACACGTGGATGTGGCAAACATCCCATGAAAATTTGCCTTACATATTTATATGCAGCAACAGAATAATAATGCAGAGTTACTGCAAATTTTCTTAGAGCCGGCGTATATTTTTGGCGATAAGTACTTGATTTACTTTTTTTAATCAACCTATTTGTAAATTCCACAGCCTCAGCTTTTAGTTTTATTTCATTTAATTGATGGACATTAAGCATATTTTTATTTTCCAGTTTTAACAAAATTGTTTTTAAGCTTTTACATTTTTCTGTCAGCGTCTTACACTTACGTGCCAAATTATAACTCTTAATCTGAAGTTTTCGCTTTTGGTTTAAACATTTTCTTAATTTAGTCTTCAGAAATGTTTTTCGTGGTGTGTCAAATATCGATTCTTCGTCAGACAGAGTAATTTTTTCCAAACTTGTTGGTGAAGAACAAATGTTGCGTTCTTCTAGCTAAAATTAAAAAAAAACATACAGAACCAATCTAACCCATTCAATATAGTTTATTAAAGTAAAATGAATAACATAATAGATTTCTTAAATATTTTTTATGTAAAACATAGAGTGAGTTATTAAATTTGATTCTATAAAGCAACAACTTTGATGCTACGAAATTTTATTTGCAATTAACTTCGACGAATTAAAGAAATGCACACAAACTTCACAACAAATGTAAAATAAAAACTTTACCTTTATTATTGGAACAGCCGTTTTTTTTAATCTTCTTATGTTTTTTTTCGTTATGTAAATATCACTACTAAGAAAGTGTTGCGAGCAAATGGTGGAATACTTTGATGGTATCCAAGATTCTTCTCGTCTTTGGGTTCTTATAACCTTAACCCATTTTGCTTGCATTATTCCATCTTTGGGTAGTCTAAATTGCAAAAGGTAACATATGAAAATACGTTCATAACGGTTATAATTTTTATTATAGATAACTAATAATGCAATTGATAACAAAATACCACTTTAATCCCTGGTGAATTAATTTTCAAGAGTTAATGATTTAGAACAAAAATAAACGTAGTTTACTATATTAATACTATAAATACGAAATTCTGTCTGTCTGTTACGATTTCATAGCTACATCATTGGACATTTTTTTACGTATACAGTTAAAGACCCGAGCTTCACCCTAGGCTACCAGTGTTCAAAAACCAACCCTTAAAGTACTATAATGGCTGATAACATTTTTTAAGAAAATATCATCTGTGCTGACGACGTCGAGGGTAATCAGATTCAATCTTTAATTTTAATTAATCTTTATACATATTTACAATGTTTGTGCACGGTACACTCACGTGTGTGATTATGTGTTACGTGTAAGTGTGGCACGGTCTGACTTTTGTCCTAGCTATGTCACTGGTTTCAGTAACCAGTTACGAGCCGAGTAATCCAATAACTGGTTCCAAGTCAATTGTCAAGTAATGCTTTTTGTAAAGCATTGTTGTATTGAGTAACCGAAGTGTGTACAATAAATAACCATCGCTCACAATTGAAGACTAAAATAAATTAAATAGACTTAAATATTTTTTTTAAAGTAGGCATATTTGAAAATATCCAAATAAAACGTATATTGTAAAATAGAAAGAAGAGTAACAGGAAACCATTGGTGTAAAATATTGAAAAAGAATAAAATCATTAGCGAAATGCATTTACAAAATGTAAAAACCATTAACTTTTTGCTAGTTTTGATATATAAATAACTAAAAATAACTAGTTACTAAAATCACTCGTTTCATAACCGGTGACATCACCGAAGTTACCGTCTAGTTCGCCCTAACATTGGCATGAATGTACGTAGCTCGCTCGACATTTTTATCTCTTTTGTTCTCACGCAAAACAACGCTATGTATCTCGCTCATGTATATAGTCGCTAACTATAACTTTATCCCTATCATTTCCGACAATAATTATAAAAATAGTTTTTTAAATTCTTAATTTGGGATATTTTCAATACTCACGTATGAAAAGATATGTTATTTATCTTCTTTGAACTTGCTGTGTAATTTGTACAACGTCTGTACACACAAGAAGGCATTTTAAAGACAGATTCTTTGCTTTTAACTTAGCGGATCGTTTCGTGTGGTGTAGCCGAAGGACGATACGTGACTGAACGCGGGTCATTTGATTGTAGGCCAATTAGCTTACATTTTTGTCGCAAAAACGGAGAGCGGACGACGTATCTACCCTTTTTAAAACATCTTAGGTTTTAAGAGCTTAAGGTAACCCCCCTGATCGTCAAAAAGAATAAAACGTCATTATCGTTTGGTAGTCTATACTCTATACCACAAATTATATAGACTAATGTACAAGTGTCTATACCTGGGTATGCTTAATACGCAGTAAAACTTTAAAAGTAATTCGTATATATGACTAAAACATGTCGCGAGTTAGATATAAAGATAGTTGGAATTACAAAGATAGTTGAACGTACAAACTAGCTGTCACTTAAATGTAGGTAATTAGTTTTTGTTCCAAAGCTAGCATAAGATAGAATATTGTTTTCACTTTCTAGTATGAACCAAACGGCGTCATTCTTGGTCTTAAAACGATAGTTAAGCTCTTTGCAACCATGTTTTTAAAACCATGACAAAGTTCTATAAAAAAGGTTTTAAAATCTATAAGAGCCGTTAAAAGAGGAAGACCTTAGCAACTCTGGCTAGAGGTCTACACTTGTACCTATCCCAATACACTCTTTATTAGGGATGCTGACGGCCGGAGACGGAGCAAAGTGGAGAAATAGGAAAGTAGACCTTTGGTTGCCACGTCATTTTGAAATATTATTGTGATAACCGTAAAAAACTCATATTGTAGGTAGGTACACTAAAATTTTGATCCTACCTTCATATAATGTTTAGGCATAGAGCGATGTAAACTATTTAAGAAACCCAGGGCCACTTGCACATGCCCGGGTTACACTCAACATTGAGTTAAACTGTTAAATATAAGTTAACCCTAGTTAAGCGCTAATTCAGTGTTAAATACTTAACCTAGGAACGTGCAAGTGGCCCTAAGAGAAGAAAGTATTAAGCGAAACAGACCAAAAGCTAGTCAAAACATAGTTTAGTCGTATTACGAAATAGTTGTTCTGAGTGTTACGTATATAGAACGGAAGTCGTTTCTACTAACCTTTTTGAAGTTATACTTCTTTTGGCGCGTTAGGAAAAAATGACAAGGGTAAATTTTTACGATGCACGCGCATACCGTCACGAGAAACCGACATGATGAAGTTAGCTATAGATAACATTTTAGTTTTT
>DVZK01000736.1:0-11010 GCA_018236665.1 Calephelis perditalis | reverse complement strand
GTTTATATTATGAAATTTAATATTTAAAATTAATGAAATTTTGCACACCATATGTGGTAGAATATGTTAGGGCTTAATATATTTTGTAACAACATTTGTAACACTCATATTCTAATGCAAATAAAATATTTTGATTTGATTTGTTACTCTATCTATAAGTTTAAGGAATTCTGTCTCTGCGCATCAGCATTGGCCACATCCTATATTTAACTAAGTACCAATTATAATTATTTAGTTAGAGAAAGACGTTAAACCATAGAGCAATAGGACTATTAGGCCTATGTACTTTTACACGTCATATGATAACCGAAGCCATACTTTCAGTTTTTTTTCAATGTGCAGAACTTACCTACCCTCCTAATGTGTAATTATATGTATAGATATGCCGACTATCTCAAAACGTACAATAGCGCCTATTCGACGAGTTTATACTTGTTAAACTACGTGTAGGCAGATTATCATAAAGATAACAATAAAATTAAAATCCATTCTCCTCTCTTTTCAGATACGACAGCGCCGTATGTGCTCTACAAAGATGGCGTTGAACGCGCTCCGCCCGGGACGCAGTGGGGAGGCACAGTGCTCGATGGCGGTTACCAAATGCAGCACCAAAGCCCCGGCGGGCCTTCTCCACAACCCGAACCGCAGCTCGCCTCACCCGCGCCGTCCCCGTACCCCCCGGCTCCACCGCCCCCAGACCCTTCCGCCGAAGATGCGGCGCAACAACTAGCTCAACAACAAGCCCAACAACAAGCGCAACAGCAAGCGCAACAACAGACTTCCCCCGAGCACATGCAAGTCGAACAACAACTCCAAAGCCAACAGCAGCAACCGTCATCACAAGATCATCTCGATCGAACGCCGTGTTTTGTCCCTCAACCAGATTTACAACAACAGTATGCAACGCCCTATTTCAAAGATACAAGGCCGACCAGCCACATGCTCGGGACCGGTGGTTTCCCACTTCACTACCTAAAACAAAATGGAGGAGTTCTATCATTAGAGAGCCCTCTCGATCAATACGCAACTCCTGACTTGCGTCATTTACCCGACATAGTTCAAGCTGAGCCACCTAAATCTCGAAAACACAACCCAAATTCAGAGCTTCGGCTCTTCAAGTGCCTGACATGTGGCAAAGACTTTAAGCAGAAGTCAACTCTTCTCCAGCACGAGCGGATACACACAGATTCGAGGCCGTACGGGTGTCCAGAGTGCGGCAAGCGGTTTCGCCAGCAGTCCCACCTGACGCAGCACCTTCGCATCCACGCCAACGAGAAACCGTACGCGTGCGTGTACTGCCCGCGCTCGTTCCGGCAGCGCGCCATCCTCAACCAGCACCTGCGCATCCATTCCGGTGAGAAGCCCTATACGTGCGGCGAGTGCGGCAAACATTTCCGCCAGAAGGCCATCCTGAACCAGCACGTCCGCACACACCAAGGCGAGCGCTATTCACACATATATGCCCCGCCCCGCTCCCCGCGAGCGCCGGCACTGACCCGACTCGCTCGCGTCAATGCCGACGCCGCATACGATCCCCGCCGCCCTCCAACCGTTCGATTCGGTCTCGCATCCATTGGCCTTCCTATCAGTCAAATTCTCGGTCCCCTCGTCGCCCGCTTAGCGGAGGGCGCTCGCGAGACGCGGAACCGATCGCCGGACGCTCCTGTAACCGTCCTCAGTTCAATTAACCCACTCGTCGATAATCCTTTTTTGGATAACTCGGACTCGTAACTGACCAAAGTATTCCATTTTTCCAGACGTTTCCCCGCATCTAATCTTCAAGAACGGGACTACGCCGACGTTATGGCCACAGGATGTGCCGTTCCCGCCGGATGAGAATAAAGAAGAAATACAGTCGACCTTCGGAGACGCGGACGGGCAGAATGGGGAGCAGCGCGGGTCATGTTTTTCGCCAGGTGATACAGCGCAATATCCAGCTTACTTCAAAGATACTAAAGGTCTCAACCACGCTGTGTTTGGATCCGGCCTCTCTCTACAATACCTTAAAGGCGGTAAACTTCCAGACGTGTTAGGGGGTCGTGCAATGCCTTTATACGTCCGATGTCCTATTTGTCAAAAGGAGTTTAAACAGAAATCCACACTACTGCAACATGGTTGCATACATATAGAATCAAGGCCATATCCATGTCCAGAATGTGGCAAGCGCTTCAGGCAGCAGTCGCATCTGACGCAACATTTGCGCATTCACACAAACGAGAAGCCCTATGGTTGTGTTTATTGCCCTAGATTCTTTCGGCAAAGGACCATTTTAAATCAACATCTCCGGATTCACACTGGAGAGAAGCCGTACAAATGCACACAATGTGGAAAAGACTTCAGGCAAAAGGCGATTCTCGACCAACATACACGAACACATCAAGGTGACAGACCTTTCTGCTGCCCGATGCCAAACTGCCGCCGACGATTCGCAACAGAGCCTGAAGTGAAGAAGCATATCGATAACCACATGAATCCGCACGCAGCAAAGGCGCGGCGGGCAGATGCAAAGACTCCTCGTCCCCTGCCTCCGGCAGCCGCTGTGGTGAAGCCAGAGTTGTACTTCCCGCAGTGCTACGCTCCACCGTTTCAGCAGTTTCCGACTTCGACTGCCGCAGACTTCAAGCCCGCCGTGGGCCCGGGAGCTGTGACGTGTCTCCCCGCGCAGTGACCCGCGCCCCCGCGGTGGCCGCCCGCGCACCCGCACTCACACGCCCCCCTCACGCCGCACACCCCGCACGACCTCTACGTGGACCGCCTTTACAACTAAGGAGCTCTCGTAAGTCTCAATATCACAAACGGCCGGCGATGAATCAGTATACGACAAATAGATCGAGATATTATTATCGAATAGCTGTAAAACACGCTTCGATCTGTAAATAACAATCTATTGAAAGTCTGTCGCGAATGTACAGTTAAAGAGTACAGCATGAATAGTGTTACCGTTCAAAAAGCGAGTATAGATAGCATTTTTGCCCCGTAATATTAAGTTACCAAGTAAGAATTAGGTTTCTCGGTGATCCTTCTATCAACACGGTCGAAACGTCCGTCTCGTCTAAGCGAATGCGCCAGAGATTAGATTTTATAACCCTACGTTGAAATATGAAGACAGAGAGCAACGGTCTTTTACCACATTACAATATTTCGCGATGAATGTTTGCGGTACGTTGATGTGCCTATTTGTAACAAATATACATATTTTTTAGATGTTAAGTTTACTTTATTTACGAGTGTTAAGATAAATCTGATGAAATTATGTAAATTGAATGCTCAAAACGTGTAAAAATAGGTAAAGAAACAATAATTGGGCCAATCTGATCTGATAGAAGTTAAATAAGCAAGAATGCAAACCAAAAATGTAGGTTACCTTTTGCCATCAAGATTTAGTACTTACAATACTCCTGTTTTTATTAGCTTCATTTACTTCGAAGGTAAATGAGTCATACCAGTGACACACTAGGTGCCAAATAATATATTTTAACCTGTCACCTTATAAGCCTAATTTAGGTTGTTACCAGTTAATTATCAACGATAAATTTACGAGATGCATTTATATGGAAAGGATCAGACTGAGAAGGACTGTGATAGGTAGGTTAGGCGTCTATTCGCTCACTTAGAGTTAAACTTCGTGTTTTTTTCGTGAATAGTGTTCGAGGAAATCGTGTGAATGATGTAAAATTAAATTCTCGCCTTCTTTTTGTTTATATTGGCCAAACGTTAGATAATTATGTTCCTAAATTTCGTATTGATTTCGACCTTCCCGGTTTGATATCTAGACTAATTTGGAAAGAGTGAGATTAGCGAATTTTTACCATTAGGTGACGTGATCATTCGAAGTGCTTTCGTAGGCTTTGGGGTTGGATGAGCAGAGGAAATACTTAATTTAAGATAAGAATTCGAATTACCAAGCAATTCGATCATTCATCGCGAAATAGACTTAGTTTAAGAAGAATAAAGATATATATGAATTTTTGAGATCGTAGAAATGCCCCGACTCCAAGGTTACGTCGCGTCCACAATATTAGAGGTAGTTCGGATTAATTTGGAAACACTGAATGTAATATAAGTTTTGATCAGAGGAATGATATATGAAATATATCAACTTTTTATATCGTCATTAAAGCGCTCCTACGAGTCTTACTGACTATAAACTGTGAACTGTGTCGGGGTATTTCGGCGGACTTTTTATCGTTTTATTATCTCTGTTTGTATAGACGACTTATATAGCTTATTTTTACGATATTATTGTGATGGTTTCGTTTTCCTACCGCATAAGGAATGTTACGTATTACTAGTAGAATAGCAATGGAAGTTTTGAAGTCACAACATATGGATATCATTATGATTTGTCGAACGCAAATTTAGTAGACGCAATATTTATTTCCACAAATTACACATTGGACGGTTATGAAAAATTTAATGCTGTTCAGTTTGAAGACCAACTATTTTTATTCATTTAAAAATTATGACAAACTCTATTAGAACGTTTACATAAATGACAATGACATGACAACCAATTTCTTACATAATGGCGTAGTTTCCTGTTCAATGTTTCATGATTAACGCAATCGAACGCCTTGGACAAATCACAGAATACACCAAGGGCATCCTGTGAAATCATTCTTCATAGATTTTCTTCAATAATTCCACACCAGCATCGATCGTCCCCTTGTAAAAACCAAACTGTTTATCATGAAATAAGCCTAATTTGTAGAAATGTAACAACATTTAATTAAGTATATTTTTTTAATTTTTCAAATGTATTTGAATGAATTTACTTTAATAAAAGTATAAATAATTTTATAGAAGCAGATAGATTTTCTGCTTGAAAAAAACTTCAAGCTGCGCTTCTAAATTCTAAACTTCACAAATATCTAGTACAATATCTATCTATCTATTAAACGACGTGTTTTTTAGACATCATTTAATTTTCGGCTCTTCTATTTAAACTTATGCAGAAATATTTAAATCTCAGCCATTATTAAATATGTTATTTAAACTTGTGCAAGAAATATTTTAACCCATATTCGTAATGGAAGTATCAACTATATTATCAACTCAGTTTTTTTTAACTAAGCTATTTTACATTATAAATAAATACTCTCAAATAACTTTAAAACCAATGACAACTATTTCCACTGAAGTTTATTAAAGATTTATTAATGTTTAGTAGGTGTCCGATAATCTTTAAAAATCTGTACTATAACGTATTGAAAAAGGGACAAAGACGAAAATGTGATCTTAATAAATGCAACTTAAGATTTTGGATAAAAAACAGTTGGTCTCCAAAACTGATAAGCTTTTCCGAAATATTTACGTTTCTGATTACTTTTCCTATCAAACTTTTGGAGGTTTACAAACAAAAAACATCATTATCGAAGAAAATTTAAAAATAATCTTCCGTGACTAGAATTTTCCTCAGACAAATGTGATCCTCCTAAGACTCTACGTACCGCTCCCGACATGTTCACTTACACACACCAAAAGGGATATTTATACAGCCATTATACAGGAAAAATATGCCTTTTGGCGTGGGTACTACACAAGTAATCAGTTGGAGTGCAAATTCTTCCCCTGGCTGAATAGTGTTCAACGATGTCTTCCAGAATGTCAAACTAACTTTTCGCTTTCGTTCGAACGCTCGCCATTTTCGGCCAGTTGATGAAATTTGACTCTATATATTTTAATTATACCACAATACAGCCTTAAACAATAATAGTTATAAGTATTTTTATACACAGTGATCTTTTTATTGATTTATCGGGAGCGGCTTTCGGGAGTAGCAAGTTTGAATACAAACATACAATACAGTGCCATAGCCGAGTATTAACCTCAGATTTACACTTACTAGATTTTTATACCAATATAAATGGATTTAATTTTTAAATATAAACAAAGGTGATTAAGTATACAGAGATTAAAGAGGATATTTTATACATTTATTACAAACAATATTATTAAAAGTAATTGTGAAATAGATTAAAATTTTAGTATCGTACCGCAGCTAAGTACCTACCTAGTACTCGAAAACAGGTTTTGTGTAAGTTATAGGGTGGGGTAGAGAAAAATCGATATTATTATCGACTTTTCTCATACCCCTCATTATAGGATACGTTGAGTTTAATCGTTTTAGCAACGTTATTTTCCAGTGGTTTTTGTAAATACATATCACAATAGGCAGTGTTTTAGCCACCCGATTCTTATTTTGACTCTAAACCACTGGTTTCACGAATGAAAATTATCGAAAGTTGCGAAAATTGTTGTCTATATACCCAGGTTTTGTTTGACTTGCTCAGATTGTGTTACGTTTTGCTCAATTACTTGTGTATACTATAACGTTGCTCGTATTAGTTTTTACGTCATTTTTTTGTAAAAATACTGTTTTAGAGAGCACGGTTTGCTTTTCTTATCACTACTTGTTAAGCTTAAAGTTATTCCTGTCAGTGTCCAAATTCTTTAGGAATTGGAGTTTTAACGTTAACGATTCGAAAACATTCGTCAGATTCATTTCAAAATTATTACCAAAAACTTGTTTATTTACATTATTTCCACTGACATTTTAGTTAGGATCTTTCTATGTTCCTAGCCTTATACGTAATATTTATTTTTAAATTCGCTCGCCGATATCCGAAGGTCACTTCACTACAGGCGTTATACTTGCCTCTCGCATTATTTTTGCAAGATGGAATGAAATTCCAATATTCCTCCAATTCTTATATAATCGATTATGAACTCTAAGCGAATAATTCTTAATGTAATCGAGTGCTATTATTTATCGATACACTTATTTTAAGTTGTTAACAATTAAAAGGAGAGAATAAGATTGCATCGTAAATATACTTTGCATAAATATTTATATTATCCAGAGATTGTCAATTGTATAAAATACAATGTATAAAATACAATGTATATGCGATCCTTAACCATTGCTAAGCTTGAAAGGGATTTAGTTAAGGTTATAGTTGATTTAAACATCAGTAGCAAATGTTTGAACAACTAGTCGACTAGCATAACTAAAACTAAAATTGAAAACCCAATTACAATTATTTAGATTGTAATTGTATCAAAAATGGTACAAATGTAAAATAATAAATTGGTAACACTTAAGATATATAAATGGTAGTCGGCTAGTTTATTCAGTTTTAAATAGAATGCATTTAATAGTGATCTCAAGGCAATCGGAAACTGTTACTGATAAGATTTGGCATTTGTAAATTGTAAGTCGTAAATTTGAAAATAGTTTTTGAAATGGTAATTATTTTAACAGCCACTTTGCTGATTATTGTCCGGAGCTGATTATGTATCTCAGTTGCCCACTCAAAAATGGAAAAGTGTACATCAAATAGCTGTCAAATGACGTGTTTTATATTTGCTATATCCAGTGACTAACAGAAATACAATAGAGATAGCAAACACAAGTAACGTCATTTGACATCTATTTGATGTACACTTTTCCATTTTGAGTTGGCCACTAAGATACATAATCAGGATAGGGCTGATTTTGTTATCCACTGAAACATGCAGATTAAAAATCAAGAATAATTTTAATTAAAAACGATATTATTTAACGTATTAATACAGATTAAGTTATTTAATGTGCATGCCATTACATGTTGAATATAATATTTAATGGCCCCACATGACAGCATCACAAATTCCGAATATTCTTGTGTGCAAATTATGGATAATCCATATTCATTTTGCCGAATTGTAGTTTGTAACTCTAATATTAGACTTTTTGGGAATATCTATATGAACCATGCACAATTTAAATAAATATTTTATTAATTCTTATATAATTTAATGATAACTGTACCAACCATTGGCAAAATGGGATATTTTTTGAACGTTGGCTACGAATTATTTTTAATGTCTTCCATAGATGGCGTAGTATTAAATCGTTTTTTAGTGTTACGTTGCAATAAATTAATCTGTAATTTCTATTAATTTCTAAATGAATTGAAAAATGCAGATTTAAAAAGGACGCAGTTGCTGCGATCGAGTGCAATACACGGTTTTATCTGCGTTATTTTGTATTATATTTTATATTGATTTGTTTAGATGTTATTTAAAACAACAAATAATTGGTAGCCAACATGGATGGCCTATGTTTAATTAGGTGTAACCTGCATTAAGAGTACACTGCCAAATTCGCCAACCGCTGTCACTTATTATTATTAATAATAATTGATTTATTACAATAGAGACTTGTTAAAACGGTTCCACAATAAAATAAGAGTTGTTGAATTTTTTATAAAAGATAAAACATATTAGATATATGATCTTGTAGTCTGGATTGAGTTTTCATAACAAATTTTATTAGAATTTATCGTCGTTGCATCGCTCATTAAGCTTATTTTTGCTACAATACTTATTTACTACAAATGTTTACTTATACCGAATAGTACAATAGTTATACAGAATATACAAAATATACAATAGATTTTTATACAATAAAGCCGTGATATACAAAGATTTTTTTTATAAAGCGCAATGGGCGAAGCGACGGAATCAGCAATTGCTTTCAGTCAGATGGGTGCTGTTAACATTATTATTGTACATATTTATTGTAATATAAAAACAATAGACTGGTAATGTTACATGTTGTTAGGTTTCTACAGAGTAAGGGGCTGCCGAACTTTGATTTTATTTATTTAGTCTTTGCGAAAATTACGTTACCCGTTTTCATCATATTTGTTTTTAGAACGATATTATTTTGTCTTCCACTAATAAATACCTAGACAGGTTTTAGATTCTAATAGTAGCATGTAGGAATTGCGTGTTATATCATTTGACCAACTTCTAGAAAAATGTTTCTAGAAAACAATTTTAAAATGTATTTCGAGTTACTGATCAACTTTATTTTCTGTGCGAAATCTCTGCTTACATATTTTGTACTACCCTACTAATTCTACTTTAATCATGCTTTAATTTAGCTTATTAAAAAACTAAACAATTAAAATTAAAACTATCTACAGAACATTCCAAATTAGAACAGCAGAAGTAAATCATTTGACCAGTATTCGTTAAAATATTTCATATAACACTGAAAGTTTCTGTAAGGAGAAATCATATTTATTTTAATTTTAATAAATGTTAACTACATATTCATACGTATTTAAAACATTATTGATTCTACTATACATTTGGCAAAGTAGTTTGGTTTAGTCAAAACTGGTTAAGCCTGAAATAGTGCTTGGTTCGTAACATAAACATAATATTGATTAAGATATTATATGACATACAACCAGACAAAATCCCGGAACTAATACTGGTTAAATGATATAAATTAACGTCCAAACTTCTTGAAAAATAGCTACATAGCTTGAATCCGGATTTTTTTAGATGCTGACAATTTAAAAGAAAAACAATAACTTGTTTGGATGTGCGTTGCCTCTGACTTTGACCCCGAGAAAAATATTTGACCCAACGATATTTACAATACAATCAAAAATTTGACGTCTTTACTACTGTTTAAGTAGTTACCCTGTAGCAGAGCGTATGTGTGAACTACTACCGATTTTATGAACAAGAGAAATGTCTCAAATCTTATCAATTCGCCTCTGCATCTACATGCTTAAAACCAGCAAATAATCCAAAAATCCTGGAGACAAATTTGTTTTTTTTTGAATAGGTTATATCAAATTTTTACCATGATTTATCCTTCTCAATTAAAATATAAAATATAAATAAAATTCAAATTATTAATTTTCGGAGTCGTATAAAATTTTAAATATAATCCCATTCCCATCACCGGTTTACTTTTGTGGTCATAACGATTTAAGTGGCCAGTAACTGTTCCAAGTTAGGGTCAGAAAAGAATGCGAGATTTGTTTTAAAATTATTTGTAAGACTCTAATATACAGCATTTTTTGTAAGCAGCATATTTTGTTTATATTACATAATAGTAGATTAGGGGTTTAACTGTTTAATCATTAGGAATTTTAATTGTTGACAATTACTAATTAGCTTAGAAAATAGTACAATTAAAAAGCAAGCGGCCTAACTAATCGAACATCGGCAGCCCTATCCACGTTAACAATAGAGTATATTTTCTTACAATATCACCGAAATAGATTATATGAAATTGATTTTAGACAATCCCAGAATACAAGATCGAACTTTTTACACACACAAATACACAGGTTTAGGTTTTTTTCATAGATTTATGTTCTCAAAAAGCAGTTGGTTGCGACATGGTCACAAATTCAGGCAGAAAAATTCAATCGTTGGCATATTATAAAAATTGTAAATATTTTCTAGTTCTTCCAAAAATATCAGTATTAAATACAAAATTCTACTTTGGTTAGATTGAAAATGTACGTGTGATCTAGACTTTGCATTAGGGTCTTGGCAAATGAATTAGTTTTTCTCGTTTTTACGAAATATATAGATGGCGCTATTTTTTCTCAAGTGCTTATAAAGTTACTTCTTGCCCAAAACTATCACAAATAAAAGTAGGCGAACCTCATAAACATATAGAACACCCATAACTGCTTAATAGATGACTACTCTAGATTTATTACTAATTATTAAGAAAAGTGAAGTGCAATAGTACTCAGACACCTCTGCCACAGAGTAATAAAATTCGTGCAGCGTAAACATAATATTACAATCACTTCAATAAATCAAAAAGTAGAAATCTGTTTAAGGTTTATTAAGTAATGTATTATATACATATATATATTCTTCGTGAAATTAATCTTACATTAGATGTCATTCCTGATAAAATCGTATCCAATGCATAGATTTACTTGTTTATTGCGAAATTAAAATTATAATATTTTGGAGATAATTAAACCTTTTTGCCACCTCTTTGCTCAGAAATAAAAAAAAACATATAAATTGAAAAAAAGACAGCGCCATCTATATTTATACAAAGAAACGAAACACAAGTAAAACTGGTTGGTTTGTAAAGGCTTTTATAACCTTGGTGTAACTTTTAATATAGTTTTTTTTATAATTTCTTTATTTTAGATTATATTTTATTTGAAATTTGTAACAATCTTGCCT
>DVZK01000735.1:0-11012 GCA_018236665.1 Calephelis perditalis | reverse complement strand
GCTCCGAAATTGCAGATGTCATTCAATAGTTCAAGGACCAATTAATCCGATCGCAGCAACATTGCAAAAAACCTACTCCAATTTCATAACAACATCATTAAGACAAACAAATAAATTAAGCGCAGTAAAACTGCAATAAACCGACTTCACAAAAATGAAGTATTTTTTTTGATTTTGTATTTCAAATGCACCCCTGGTACTCCATCATCAGAACCAGACTTAGTAAAAATGCGACCATCTCGGAAGTAGGTACGCTTTTTCAAATAAAAACAATATTTTTAAAACCAGTTCAGAAATGGCTGGGAAATTGATTAACATTCATAAAAAACATGGGAGTCGCACATACAAGTATAACCTTATTTTTTTTCGAAGTTCGTTAAAATAATACATTATTTAATATAACTTTAAAACCACTTAGCAGATATTGGTTACATTTAGATGGGATTTCTCGAAACCATGACTTAACTTTCTAAAAAAACTGAAAAATCGGTAGTTTCCAAGAAATTCTCTGTTTTCAGAGTCGCCATACAAAGAAACTTATTACAAAGTTGTTTTTCTTAGTTTTTGGCATGGGTGTTAGTATCTGCCATTAATCAAGTTTAAGCTTGCATCAAGTTACCCGATTAGACGTCATAGATAGAGTTTGGCTAAAACTGAGGACTCCTTACACAAGCTAATCTAGTCAGATCTGGCGACAACGAAGAAATTAACGACTCACCAATTTCTTCATGATTCATGAGTAACTCGCTTGTGCTTTGGGACTGGACAAAAATTTACAAAATACCACCAAAAGTTACTTGCTTTGTTTTGACACTTACCCAAAAATCAAGGATTACGGAAAAACTGCAACCACCCTTTCTCTCGATGCCGCCAACACTCAACAATTTTTTTTTATTTCTTTACAAAGTTTCCAACTAGAAAACTTTTTCAAAATTAAGTACGCAGATCCAAAACAAACTAAATGTAATAATATACTAGTTGTCTAAAAATAAAATTGTTTTCTTTTTTGGACTATTCAATATCTGAGGGAATTTACGACTAGCATGAGCTGTCTTCTAACGCGGGATCTTCTTAACAAGAGTTATGATACAAAACTAACTTTTGTGTTTCGTCAAACAGAAAACAGCTTAGTATTAAGGCCAGGATTTGCGAAATTATCTATTTTTGATTAATTTTTTTTACTGACTAATGTATCGCCAACCTCGCGGTTTTTACAACTTCACCAGGGTTTTTGGCCCGAGCAGAGTTTTCAGCTCGATTCAATTTCAAACCATCAATTAAGATTTGTTTCGTTCTGAGAAAAATGTGTAATGTATTTCGATAAACGTTCTAGATTAATAATTAATGAGTCAAAACACGATGCTTTAACTTGAATTGAATTTGAGAAACTCATTGTTTTTGATACTTACTCGGATTTTATTTGAAATTTATCCAGCTCAAAGTTAACAGCTGAGTTTTGTCGCTATCAAGAGAAAATATGGTCAAAGTCTGGCATTTGGAAATTTGTACAATTTTGTTCAATAAAAGTGCAGAAATGTAATAATCATGAAGAAATTAGCGTATCGTGTATTTTCTCATTGCCCCTAAATCATACTACATGAGCTTGAGTAATGAGGCCACCGCTTTACCTAATACCCTAACATGACTTATGAGTAATTGTAACTGAATCCCGATTTTGGTAAATTTGTTACAAAAAGAATGCAAATTTCTACATGATTAATGGCAAAATGCTAACCCGAATGCCAAAACCTAAAGAAAGAAAGAAGTTATCATATCTCTCGAGTATCATAGCCTTAATAAAAAATCTGATAACTCTAGTAAAGTCCGCACGAACGTAGTTGTAGATAGCAGTTAGTTTTTAATATTCATGCAATACGATAAAAGGTCTTAATAGGTACTTGCTGCTTAAAATTCATTCTTATAGTTACATTTTATCAATTTTCTTATGAAATGTAAAAGAACCTTTTGCATGCTACGTTCGTTTGTACCGGACGGTAATGAGATAAAACGGAGTGCTTAGTTTTAAAGTTCCTCTTAGCAAAACTCATTGTTAAGAGAACTTTAAAGCTTGCTCGCTGAGTGCAATAGTTAAGTATTAGTCGTGGACAGCTTTTAAGGTTCTTACTGTTTTATTTGTACTGGCTGAGTATATCTTAAGAAAGTACGAGCTAGAAGGAGATATTTTATAATCGATAATGCATTTATGTTGTTTTGACATAATTCGTGTTTAACTTGACTAATTATGTGATTGCTAAAGATAAAATGCGATTTATTTGTCAGTAACACCGTGACTGTGAAAAGATTAGAGAGTTCTTCAACGTTTTCTCCGGATGCCGAATGGTATACTACTTTACCCATTACTGCCACCATAAATAACATCAATGTTTACTACTGCAGTGCTTTAATATAATCGGTAGGGAATCCGTTCACTTTCTTTAGAGGCTGTACATCGCAGCTTGAGACTGGGAATGCACCACTAACATTTTTCTGTCTATAGGTATTAATCACCTTTATAAAAGTCATCATCTGGTTTGAATTTTCTTACCATAAAAATCTTAAACAGAAAGAAAAGAATCGAAAAAGAATTATATTGAAAATAACATATCTACATCTGTCATCGCCTCTGTGGTCGATCGGTCTGTCGTCGGACTTGACTTCTTAAGGTCCCGGGTTCGAACAACGGGTCGGGCAACAGAAACAATAGAAAATTTATATTTTCTTATACAAATAACGTTGCCTGGGATTGGATATGTGCCCGGTTGGCGATAGGCTTGCCACATTCCACCTGAATTTTAGTGTCTTCGGCTAGTCGTGGTTCCCTGGTTGCCTACTCTTTCAGTGGATACGGGCGTGAAGATACTTTACTTTAGAACATGTCTATCTACAATTTCTCTTAAAATGTTCATGTTAGTTTAATAAATAAAGTAAATTTGTCCTCAATGATGTGAACTGCGTATTATAAAGCAGCTAACTCAAATACATTTTTACCATTGTCTATTATTTTAAAACTAAAATATTCAATGTCTGCCAAGTCTTCGCAGAACATATGGCGCCAGACTCCAGACTATGAAATTTATTGTTATCAAGTGCACTATTCTAGGACTAGGTCACACGAGAAATTAAAATCGATATTTTGTTAAACCTTCCCCGTGTTGATCCGGACTCTTTTGCAGAATAGACCGTCTGCCTTCCTGTAACAGGCTGCTCGTAAAAGGCGAGCACAAGCTTTCTGTCACTACCACCGTTATATCTGACTAGGTGGTAGAGTCTTTCAGCGACTCGCCTGGATTGGCACCACCGCCTTACCTATTCGTTCCACCATAGGGTAAGGTAGCCGATAAACTTACTTTTGCTCGAAGGCCTCACATCCCGGCCTTAGGTTGGCAACGCACCATTTCCACCTTTGGTGTCTCCGATCAGGAAATCCGTCTGTTTGTTTGCCTTCCAATATCATAAAAAACTTTTATTTTTGTTAAAATTTATAAAAACAGATACTCGTATTTAAAACAGTTTTTTGTAAACTTCGCGGATATGTGTCACATGCATGAAATGTTTTTGTAAAGCTTAGACACAACTAAAAAAAATTATACACTTAAACAACACACACAATTAAACAAATGTACAACAAAACATATTTTAAGTTTTAGGATTCAACGACGTTTGAATATTAGTTACTCCTTGTATTTTTAATAAATTTTATCTTAATTCACACCAAATATTATACATGGGTTAAAAGAACTGTTATCAGGATAATTACTTAAACAATCTAACCTAGATTGCATAACTGATTATCCAGGTTAGATCAATTTTGACGGAAAAGTACGCGGTTACATTACATTGACGTAGGTTACTTTTTAAGCAACTTCGAAAAAAGGAGGAGGTTATTTGTTCGACCCCTTTTTTTTAATACTTTTCGGCTTTTTCGTCATTTGCAAAAAGCAGAGCAAAAGAATGAATTCTTAGGTGTTCCCTTTGTCACCAAGTTTGGATCTGATGTTGAAATCCCTTTACTGCGCTAAATTATTATCCTTATAGCTACAGTGGTGCCGTGAAATAGTAAAATTATTTTAAAATTCGTGTAGCACTAGGTAAACGTATGTTGCTATAATATACAGACTTAGAAATTGATAAATAAAAAAAGGTTTGTTTGGTCGTTGATGCCGTTCGTTTGTGAATACCGAATATAATGAGATTAAAATGTCCGAGGGGTTGATTTGTAATTTTAAATTTAATTTGTACTACGTAGAAATAAAACACATTATTTACATATTGAATGTGTTTGACTTTGTAGCCTTATTGCCAAGGTCGCATGCCCATTTTTTAAATACTAAATAAATAAGTAATGAAAATGTTTAAAGTGATAAACAAAATTTGTTATAAAATAAATCTTGATTATTGAGGGGTTCTTTATTCTCCCGAATGGCCAGGTTTTGAAACATAAGTTTCCAACAGTACATAGGGTAAAAGTACTTTTTAATTTTTTTTGTAACAATTTCCTAACTGTCATACTTCGATACCAAAAAAATAGTTTTCAACCGACCACAAATTTCCAAAAAAAGAGGTAGTTGTCAATTCAATTGTGTTTTTTCATGTTTTGATGGTCCTTCTTGGAAAAAAGAGGTAGTTCTCAATTCAATTGCTTTTTTTTATAATTTGATGGCTCTTTTTGAAAAAAAAGGTGGTTCTCAATTTAATAGTGATTTTTTGTATGTTTTGATATTTCTTTTTAGAAAGATGGGACATGATTCCATATTAATTTTATCATGCTCCGACTAGTGGTTTTTTTAGTTATAATAATTAACAGTGCATAATTTTTTCATTTATGACACATCAATGACGAGGACGTTAAGATAAGTGAAAAATTTACACTTTATTGTATAAATTAAAATGCATTGAGAGAAACAAGTTATGACTATTACAAATAAAACGTGAGTTATGTCTGTAGCGATGAACTCTTTTAATATTATTACATATAACAGTATTGCTATATAACATACCCACCCACCCACGTAAACTGTACGAAAGGAATAAAAACTTTCGTCAAAGGAATTGAATCCTCAGTAGCTCAAATGGTTAGGGCATATTTCGGCTTGAGACGAAAGGTTCAAATCCCGTACGAGGCGAATTATTTTTCTTTAAAATTTATAGAAATCTAATCCAAGCATGGAAGTTTGTTCGGAAGCTAAGATTCAGCAACCCTGAATCGACTAAAAGGAGATATGCTCTCTGAATTGCTCCAAAATTATTAAATAAGTGACATTGTCGATGCGAAACTTATTTAATTTTGGGCGTGTTATAAAAGAGAATCACATATAGGAATATCTAAAAACAACGATTTTGTAAAAAAATAATAGTTAGGTAGAAACATGAGAATTGTTTGATTTAAATACATTTATGCAAAATATTAATTATTATTGGTTTATTTTACTCGAAACAGAGTTCTTACAAGGTTTACGGAAGTAATATGAAAATGGTAAACCCCTTACGTCCGAAACATTTTGCTGATTTGGTGAAATATCAACACAAAGCAATATTTGGCAGCTACCTCAAAAGTCCACACAAATAATCTTAAGTTTTAGTTTGTAGATAAAATAAGAAACAAGTCAACCCTTTCTAATTTAGGCATAACGAGATGATATGTCTATGTGTATATGGTGTGTTTCAGAAACTCGTATATTTTCAAGTCACAAAGGTCTGCCATTAGTACCTATGGTGAAACCAGGCTCTATTAATCATAAATATTTAACGATAATCACTACATATTATAAAACAAAGTCGCTTCCTCTGTCCCTATGTCCCTTGGTATGCTTAAATCTTTAAAATTTCGCAACGAATTTTGATGCAGTTTTTTAAATAGATAAAATGATAAAAGAGGAAGGTTTATATGTATATTTTATACCCTAACTACGCTACGGATTTTGATGCGGTTTTTTTAAATAGATGAAGTGTTCAAAGAAGAAGGTTTTTTCGTATATTTTAAACCCGTGCGAAGTTGGGGCGGGCCGCTAGTCTAAAACAAAATCGCTTTCTCTGTCTCTATATCCCTTTGTATGCTTAAATATTTAAAACTGCGCAGCGAATTTTGATGCATTTTTTTTAAATAGGTGAAGTGATTGAAGAGGAAGCAGGGACGGGCCGCTAGTAATTAAATAAGAGCCATAATGAAAACAGTTTTATATTTTCACAAGTCTGTCTTTCTATTTGTTTGTCTGTCTGTATGACGACCGCGATCCATGCTGCATATACTGTACCTATCATTATCAAATTAGGCTGATAGGTAGATACTTTAAATTTCAGAACTTATGTTTCTATATGGGGAAGGTTATAGTATACTTTTTATTCCGCTCACAAAAGGGATTCCCGTGGGAGATGGGTAAAAGTCAAAATGTAAATTCAATAACTCGAAGTCCGATTTTTTTTTTCAAATCAAATCATTTATTTCTTGCTCGGACACATGTTTTATGGGGTCTTAATATTAAAATAAAGTATAAATTTTCAGCCATTTACATGGCATGCAAGTATTTTTGTTTTTTGTATGTGTTTTGAAGACTGATCCGTATATTTTTCAAGTCATAAATTTTGTAGTTGGTTTCTGGACGTTATAATACTCAGGTTTAAAGTACCAAATATATTCAGAATGTAAAGAAAGATTTCAACGTAGTTACATAATCACATATTTTCACGCCAAATCAACCTGGGGACTGATTCCGTATCTTTTCAGTGATGATTACTGGATCGGTATACTTACATCAAATAGCTATCAAATGACGTTTTTTATATTTGCTATCTCCTGTGATCAACAGAAATACAATAGAGGTAGCAAATACAAAACACGTCATTTGACAGCTATTTGATGTACACTTTACCCAGTGATCATCACTAAAAACATACAGAATAGCCCAGATGGAGCCCAAGTGACCGAAGTTCGCCGGGTCGGCTAGTAGTCAATACAGATATTGGATACGTCGCTAGTGGCCTTGTAGGTCAACTCTCGTACATTCTGTTGACAGGTTTATGGCTAGGCGCATTGAGTATTAGCTAGGCGTAATTCTCGGTGGAAATCTCTAAACTTCGCAGTTTAGTTTTACGAGTGATAAAGCATTAACTATGAGAGAAACAGGCAGACGGTGTATGTCCAATGATTTATTACTAGTCAGTGACGTATCACTGGTACATACACATCGTAATGTGTATGTACCTCGCTAGTTACTAAATGATTTGCAAGATCATAACTATAAATTATTAGTAATTTGTTTTATAGCATTGTCACTAAAACTATGGTATTTAAATTGAGGGTAGCTTTGAGCGACGTTAAGCTTGGAATTCCAAATACCTACATATTGTGACATACTCGTATACACAATATGTAGATGAAATCGTAGATATGCACAAAACAGTACACTCGAAGTTAATGTTATATGATGTACCTACTGATCTCAAAGTACATGTCATCTTCTAATATGTCAGTACAGTTCAACAATCATCTAATATGTTACTAATAGTGACTACTGACCTCGTGGATCCTGATCATATTTTGTATCGCTTGACACTGCAAATTTTTTTTATGTGACTATAATATAAGTTTAATTTTTCCTACTTTCTTAGCAATTTTGCCTGGTTTCTCTTCATGTGATCTTTCTCCTGACAATAAGAAAAATAACAAAAAAAATGAGCAAAATTGCTCCACTTGTTCAAGCGTGGTGCGATGACCACGCGGAAATTGGATTCTTTTTTATATATGTACTAGCTGACCCGGCAGACGTTGTTCTGCTATAAAAAATTAGGTATAAAGGGTATCTTAGGGGTATGAAAAATAGATGTTGGCGTATTCTCAGACCTACTCAACATGCTCACAAAATTTCATGAGAATCGGTCACGCTGTTTTGGAGGAGTACGGGAACGAACATTGTGACATGAGAATTTTATATATAAGATATCAGCGGATAAACTCAAGTGTCTCTTGATGGTAAAAGACAACCGAGGCTTTTAACCACCATAGATGTAACAGGCGAGTCGCTGTCATGTGACCGGGATGTTAGGACGATTGTTTAAGTCTATCGGCTACCCTACCCTCCTTACCGGAACATACCCGAGTCATTATAGTAGCATTACCGAAATAAGTAAGGATGGATCCCTACCCAGGTAAGATACTGCACAGCACTCTTGTACTACTTCTAATTTTACTCAGATTACCCGACCAACACGGGGAGACGAACACGGAATACCTTATTTACAAAATATAATCATACGACTTTGTATGGGAACATAATTATTATTCATCTTTGATTTAGAAGCTGTTAAAGCAACATTTTAATATTTCCCATAGAAACCGTTATAAACTGTTGGGCTTAATGAAAAACATACGAGTCGGCTATATTAAAATAAAAATGTACAACAAAAAACAAATCTTGCATATGTTTATTTGCGTAATATAAAATAAAACAGCAATTTGTCGATGGGAAAAATAATACTGACAATTTAAATAAAACAAATAAATAATGAAGATTTATTTCACAAAAGGCGAATGTAAAATTTTCTTATTATGTTTTCAATTTTGTTTGTAAATGAGTATTTTAATGAACATAAAAATGATATTTTATTACATTTTTATTATCAAATTAATAATTATATACTGAACTTAAAATAATGTAGTTATACAACGAATTTTACTATCCTTAACACTTACACGTAGATAATATGGTATGGAGTTATCTATTGTACAGTATTTGTGCACAAAAATAAATAAATATTTAAATCATTTGAAATTGATCGTTGGTCTTTGAAAACAATCATTTCTGACATTAGTAATAAATCTTTCGTCGAAAAAAAATAGTACACTGCTGATGAAGAATTGAGACTGTGTCCTGAAACGCTAAATAAGCTATTTCAAGGGACGTTCTAAGTCAGAGCGCTTTGGTCGAATATTAAACTATTTTTACTTATCCCGAAGTTATTTGAAGAAAGCGAGGATTAGGATTGCCAGAAAAAGCGTAAAAGTAGGATACATGCGGTCGAAATGAGAGCGATATGGAAAATCGGCAGTGTTGGACTTTGGGCGAACGCAAACAACGCGATTGAGTTAAGAGAGAGAGTAAAAAGTAAGTAGCTTCACGCCCATATCCCTGAAGAGGTATGCAGAGGCACAACCAGGGCACCCACAACTAGCAAAAGACATGAACAGAGAGTGAAATTGAAGGAAAGTGTTGGGGAAAACATGAGAAAATGCAATATGTTCGTTGTTTTTGTCATAGAATTGCAAATGAAGGATTGAGACGAAGAAGAGGTACCCAGTGAGAATTAAGTTTTTTATGATATTTGAAGACAAACAAGCAGACGGATTTCTTTATGATGTGTTCACGCCGCCAACGGACACCAAAAATGGTAATGATACGTTGCTAACCTGACGCCGGGATGTTACGGCTACGATTAGTGAGTTTACTGGCTATCTTAACCTCCAAATTAGGACAAGCGCTGACGTTATAGCGACAGAAATATGCAAGGTGGTGGTACCAATCCGGGCGAGTCACTATGAAACTACGAAACTACCAAGAAGTCAGATGTCTCGGTGTTGGTGACACTGCTTATGCTCGCCTTTTATAAGCTGCCTGATGCCAGATGGTCTATTATACAAAGAAGCTCCTACCAACCAACATGGCGAAATATTCCGTGATCAAGTCGCTAGGGTAATCCCAGGGTAATTTCATTTTTTTTTTATAAATTATAATAAATTAAATTCTTCTATATAACATAAAAATAAATGTAATAACATATATGTAACATATTTTATCAAAAATGTTATAACAACTATCAAAACATGTTTAATAACTAAAGAGTATGCATTCACCGAATGCCTCTGTACCCACGTGATCCGCCATCACTTCCGCTTTGGCCCCTCTCGCTTCCAGGGCGGGCGGTTAAATAATTCCCGCCGCCCTGCACTCGCCCGCCTAGTTACCCTTTGACCTGGCCAAGTTTCGGGCCGCTAGCGTCACTTCCCCAAATTCATCTTTGCAATTGATATTACACTCAGGTGTGCGTTTCAGTATGTGTTCTGAAACTATATTAATTTTCGACGAGATTCTGATTTGATTCCCGAAACGAATCTTTTAATTTAATTTAATTCCAACTGTTCCGGCGAACTGCGTTCCACCCGTTAAGTTTGTATGGGAAAAGTTAATGTGTTATTTTTCTTAGCTTCTTCGCCGTTGAACGGGGTAGTAACTATTCCATGTCCGTCACTTGGTTATATGCTACCTCCTCATCATTTTTTAGCCAAATCGGTTAAGCCGTTCTTGAGTTATGAATTGTGTAACTAAAAAGATTTTTTTTATGTACATTTTCCTAGTTTCTTCGCTATCGAACAGGATAGTATGTATTCTATGCCCGTTTCCTGGTTTTAAGCTACATTCTCATTAATTTCCAGCCAAATTAGTTTAGCTGCTTTTAAGTTATAAATAATGTAACTAACACAACTGTCTTTTATATAAATAGATAAATGAATACATAATATAAGAAATAAAGATATAGATAATTAACAGCGTCTGGATAATTATCTTCATTACTTCGCCGTTTTATACTAAAAAGTATTTTATATTGAAAAAAATTAATCAGTTTGGAGAAAATGTAACTATTTTCGTAAAAACCAGTAACTTACTTTGCCATAATAAAAAAAAACCGACTGGTGGGAACGAAATCGATTAAACACATATAAATTATTATCGCTTCGAATGCAACTTTTTTTTCATATAAAATGGTAATCCAATTTATATCATAAAAAAACATTGCTTATTTTGAAAACACTAACAGTGATATTAATAATTACAGACCTCAATCATTACCTTAACACCATTAACTTGTTTTTACAATTAACATCTAATAATAAAACAGTTACGGAAATATAAGTTAAAAATGAATCTTAACTTCAAACCTGAGAAAAAAAAAAGATAGCGATCTATGGCTTTATGGTATTGGCAGGCCTACCGGCAGATGTTTTGCCTCGTGGTAAGAAATTG